>CAOLHI010002527.1:0-251450 GCA_948474755.1 Ctenosaura bakeri
AATTGCATTGTGGAGTGTGCAAAGGCAATGCAAAAAGGCAAGGCACATTCACATGTGACACTGGTATACCTTAATACCACAGTGGTACCAAATGTGCAACTTCACTTACAATACCATCAGTTGGGCATGACCATTGACATTGCCCCCACCAAAATGTTCCATGTGCATAGTGCATATATCACTAACAGAATGCTACTCAATGAGTGTACATTTACACACTGTCTCCTTGGCGGAGGATCTTGTCCATGGATTATGCCTCGACAGTAATGGAGAAATGTAGTAATTTCACGTTCAGACAGTGAAGCCAATATTGAAAACCAAGCTGGATGCATCCTCAGTCTGATCCAGACATTCCATTCTTATGTTTGGGTTAACTTCTGTATGGATTGGGAAAGACTTGTCTATAAAATTGGGATTCTGCCTTCTACGATAGCTTGTGTGCTTTCTTTCTGAGCACGTAGCTCAGATATTTTGTTGGAGGGGAAGGCATACTAATTATGTTATTGTTTAAGGGGAAAAAACAAAGTACAAAACAGAGATGGAAGATCAGCAGGATTTGGATGGATTTCCCCTTCTGCTCCTCTGAATTAACTTATCTCAGATAATTGGGTGGATGTGATATGTTTTTTGGCAGTGATTTCTTCATGAATGATCAGCCTTCACTCCATTAGCTTTAATCAACTGCAAACATTTAATTGATGCAGTCAAAAAGACAATTCCATCCAAAGCTTGTTTTTTTTTTATCTCCTAGAACTTGCTTCCTTCAGTGGCGTGTTAGTACTTTCGTCATCTGTCATTGCAAAGGAGCTGGAAGGACCACGTATCTTGACAGTTTTACTTACTAGATGCAAGCTAGCAATATAAAGGCTGCAAAAAATGAACTTCCAATTACTTGAGTTCATACTACAACTTATGCTATATTGAATATTAATGGCAGTGCAGCTTAACCTACAGTTCAGTGAGACCAGCAGCAAACTGATGTCTTCTAAAGGGTTCACTGAGCCTTAGAGGCAACTAGCCTGAGATCTATGATGGCACGCTTCAATATCCACATAAGTCAATTCCCTCCTCTAGCTTTAGATCCTCAGAGTCTTTTTTTCCCCCAGTAATATTGTTGATCTCTCTAATGTTGTGGCCAACCATATGCATTAATGCAGTGGAAGTGACTCCACCATCATTTTCCTACTCAACCAATACTAATGCCTAATTTTCTCAAGCTTATTATGCTCCCAATGAGCTACGTAATGCATGTAGAAGAGCGCTTCAATAATCTAATGTGAGCACAAGAACCATTCCTGGAACTTTCAAGAAAGGTTAAATTAACTGAAAGAGTAGCAAATGGAAATGTTCTTGCCATCAGCTCTCAGAAAAAGCAAGTGTGCCACCCATAAACCCTTGATGTTTGTGTAAGCTGTATTTCTAAATCTTTCAGTGGCAATCTTAACGGCTTCCCAAGGTTGGCAGAGAGGCTGTCAGAATTGCTCTTCTGTTGAGGGAGGCTTTCTGGTTGGACAGCCCATATGATGTCAGGGGGCCTTGATTCATCCAGAAAAGGTTCTGGATGTGTAAAAATTCCTTCAAAATGCCCCCCCAAGAAATGTGTCAACTGTCCTTTTAAACTAATTTATAAAATAACTAAACTATAGCACATGGGTTTCAAAGAACTGACTCCAGATTTAATGAAGTATACACAACCAGGTAGTGCTGTACCACTGATTGCATTTCTTTTGAAATGTAACTTTGATCTTTATTTACAGTACTTGTCAACCTCTCTTCTCTTCTGCTCTGCACCAGCCATGAAATGGCCATTCAAGGAGCTATCACAATAAAACCATGAATCACGGGTGGGGCTTTGCATATTGCAGAGACTGTAAGAGAATACCAACCTCTGCAACAACCCAAAAGAATCTAAGCGACTATAATTTATCATCAACAGGATGGCATCCAGTATATTGCTCATCCTGCTGGGACACAGAGGACAGCAAATCTCAGTCCTTGGGTAGACGTATGTGGAAATAACCATGCCCTCATTAACCAAAAAAAAAAAAAAAAAAGTCACTTTTTCCTGGTAGGTCCACTGTTTTTCCTTGTTACTTTGCATCCACCCTGGTCCCTCCCTGGCATATAGGCTGAGTTATTAAGGTCTGAACCGAGAACCTTCTTATGCTTAATATGTGCTCCCCCAGTGGTGGCTGGTGACATTCATGTCCATTGGTGGATGCATCCACTCTTTAGTCCATGCATTCAAGGAGTTCTCCAAGGGGGTGAAGACTATCCCCAAAACTGGTTCAACATCTTGGACAACTCCATTTGCATTTGGATGCAAACAAGCAGTGTATTCCCTGGCAAGCAAGCCACCATCGAGTGTCATGCTCTACTTCAACAGAATGTCTCCCAAAATCTCCACCATTATCAGCCACTGAACATTTGAAATAGCCCATGTTCCATGTATGGATTAGTTTTGTTTTTCTGCATTTAGTCTTCTCCACCTCTCAGATCCTTACAGGATTCAGTGTTGCTGCTGAAGAGTTGATGGAGCACAGTATTTAATTTCATAGGTAATAAAATGTGACCTTTTTCTCTCGACAGAATCTCCCTTTTTATAGCCCAATCCCCCTTTTGAACGAATGCCCTAATTTGCTTTGTACACTCTTGGTTTCTGTAAAGGTCGAGGTATGATCTGTATCTATAGAGCATTTTCATTTTATTTATTTAGGCTTTACATAAACAGAGAGACTTAAATCCAGCTGTCAGCTCTGGCCTGGGGCATATGTAAGTATCAACTCACCATTCCAAGATTGGTTCATTGAGGCTACTCTGGTTAGGACAAACAAATTGGATTTGGACCACAGGCTCTAATTTATTAAAGTATAAATTAAAAGCTAAGGAAACTTTTGGATGAAACCATATTTTATCTGGGAATGGATTGTTTTGTTTTAAATGCCCAGACAAGTATAGCTGTAGATTAAGAGAACAGCCAGAGGGAAAGCCAAGCTAAGGTAATACATGGAGAGTCAGAAAGAGTGTAAGTATGATTGTGGAAGTATGGGTTGAGACACAAGAACAGTCTGAAAGTAACTCGGTTGAGTCCCAGTCAGGAGGTAGAATCAAGCTGAAATCCAGGAAGCAACAGGGCAACCATTTTCTAATGAAGCCACATGGAGATTTTAGAGTGGTTATTTGTAGCCAAGGAGTGGCCTTGGACAGGCTAATTAATTGCTAGCTCTAAATCAGCACAGCTGTTCCTGTTTCCTGAGTGTACTCCTTTTAAGGCTGACCAAGGCTTTTTTTGCTCTTTTGCAGCTGGCACTAAGAGAGATGAAGTAGCTTAACATCTGGTTCTTGATGGGGCAATCTGGGTTCTGATTCCAGTTGTTCCAGGGCAGGACTCTGGAAGCTTGTTGTTATCTTAACTCTTCTCCTGATGGATCCACTGCAAATTCTGGGAACCCACTGACCCACTCAAGGGTCTGGCATTCCAAAAATTGTGGCTGAAAAAAGACCTCAGAGGGTTTTTTTTTTAAAAAAAAAAAATCCTTTGTAAGGCTGTGCAATGCTTTTTGAGGGAACTCCCCACACACACACTCACCAACAGCCACCTCCACCCCAAGAAAGGCCCAAAAAGGGCCTGGAAGTAAGCATCATCATTTCTGGTCATCCAGAATGGTGGTCATGAGGACATGATGTAACCCACTGGAGTTCTGATGGAACCAGAAATGAAGCAGCTCACAAGATTAAAAACCAGTAGGCATAAAAATACAAATGCTATAATGTTAAAATCCAGTCAGAGAAATTATAATGATAAAATTCTGTCGAATTAAAACGTCATTTTAGAGCACAATGATAAGAAAGCACAGCACCCACATATTAGAAGCCTGTTCCTTAGCCACCAGTCAGTTGCCAAAAGCTGGCCTCAATCAAAATAAGTATATTTGATAGAGAAGGCTACCCTTTTTGAAAGATAGTCCCATAGTCTGGGTGCAATCACTGAGAAGGCCTTCTCTTGGCCCTCCAACAAATGCAGTTCTGAGGGTGGCAAGACCAAAAGAAGGTCTCTCCTAAAGATCTCAGAGCTGGAGGAGGTGAGTTCCTTCAGGTACTCACTCCAAGGATCGAATGTGTCTTAAGAGTTGTATTGTTTTTTGATGAGAAGGGATCAGCTAAGTAGACTATAGTAAATACATTTTTTTAAAAAAGAACACCAGAAAGCTAAATTCTAATCTGTAAATAAAGTTAATTAGCTTCTTGGTGAAGCTTTGTTTTTGGTGTCTGTCATTGATACCAGGCATTTTATTTGGAAAAAAAAGGGCCACCTGATATGATGAATACAAGCGAAAGCTTCAGAACAACTCAGTTGCAAGTTGTCTTTCCCATATGCCTTAACCTGTTTAAATACATCCTGATGCCTGAAATTAAATTACAGCAGATTGATTCCACCTAAAACACAGTATTTGGAAGGAAATCAGGCAATTAGTGGCCATGGCAACCCAATTAAAGCTGCTTTTACACCCTTTATTTTAATTGCTCTATTAATTGAAGAGGGAAAATAAATGGAATGCTCATCCTTTACTTGTCATTTTGAGTTTTAGCAAAATATGAATTGTGGAGAAAATATTGTTTAAATTAGTCACTGTAAGCTGCAGATTTGGAAAAAAAATAATTTGCAGCAAACTGTGTTTGAGATAGATGGCACGTGTCAGTAGCTATTTGATAAGCGCTTTGCCTTTTGAAGCGTAATTACTCAAAACCAGAAATTGCATCCATTATTGAAATATATGAGTGATAGTAATTTGAAAGTACAGTTTGTTTTTATAAACTGTAGAGTCAAATATCTGTTGGCAGGAGGAGGAGGAGGAGAGAAAAAGAAACAGAGGTGCAGTTTTGCTTTATGGATCTGCTTCTTCCAAAAGCAAAAGAAATGCATTTAAATTGGGGCATCTTGTATAAACTAAAGATATATCGTCTGACTGATTTTAAGTCAAGTGCAGAGCTATTGGCAGAATGGCACAACATGGAATCAGCTGGTTAAGACTAAGGACTGATTAATGTATGATTATCCATCCCTTTTTGGCCCATCTTTACATCACAGTTACAAATGCTGTTTGCTGTTACAATGGCTGTTGCCTTGCCTTTTTTTATTTATTTATTTACTTCCCATTACTTGAGATGTAGGAATATGCTGAGGTCAGAAGGCCATTTCTAGCATCTTCTGATTCGGCACCACAAACTTGGTTAAACCCAGAGAGATTCATAGCATAATTTTGTTCTACATTCAAAACCCTCTCTATGGAGGGTAAATATTTCAATCCCATGATATCCCATATTTCACTTCTTAAAATCTTAAATGCTTTCAAATTTATGAAGAAATCTGCAGATTGTTGAAAGTTCTTTTTAAAAACTGAACCGATGAAACTTACCCATCCCCAATTTCGGGTTCATAAATGAATCTCTATTGGTTCTGTTATAGATATTGCAACCCAAGTAACCAAGGTACAATAAATGTTTCCCATGTCTACAACACGTTAGATTCAGCTTTTAAGACCTCCAAAATGTTATATCCACAATTGGGATCTGTTCCTTTGTTTCCTCGTGCAACGCCATCGTTGCAATCCTAATAATTTGTTTTTGAGCAAATAACCCAAATTATATAAATATTACCTTGCAGAGGAATCTGGCATTTGCAGACTGATCTGAACAATTTTCTCTACCTTAGACGGGTTGCAATTGCTTATGACCTACTCAATTCCTTGCCTGCTGTTTCATCTTGATAGTCCTTTCATACAAGCTCTTAGATTTTCCTTATCCTCAACTGTGGACCGTACCTGCTTTTACAACATGTCATTTTTAATCAAAGCATATTTTCTTGCGGAGACATGCCATCTTTTGGGTGCAGCCGGGGGTTACTTTGGGCAGCTAGTAGCTCGGCTTGAGAACTGTCTTCGGATTTTTCTGAAGTATTCTTTCAATTCTTCTTTGTGCTTCTTTTCACAACAATATCAGCTGTATATATATTTTAAAAGGAAACACAAAAGCAATCCATCAAGTTCACAGTTCAACCATCATCTCCCTTAAAGGCAAAGGGAAGACCAAATGAGAGAACTGGGGAGGAAAAAATCCAAGTCAAAGCTCAAGGTCACCAAGATCACTGAAGGCCCAAATAGTGCTCTTAGATACATAGCTGTGGATTCAGAATAAATTTCATTGTCTCCTATAGAGCAGTTATATACGTGACCTGAGATGGAATACAAAGCATTGATCTGTTAAAATAAGAAAGTGTTTAAGTTTTCAGTAACTCCTTTAAAAAAAAAAAATACATGAATGTCTGTAAAGCACAGCTTCCTGAATTGTGTGCCCAGGAACTTTTTACAAGGAGTTCCTAGATATGGGTACCACATGATGTTTGCAAGTGTAAATGTTCAGAAGGATGGAAGAGACAAGCCAAGAGCTGGCCAGTGCTATTTCATTAAAGTAGATTCACACAGCCTCCTCAAAGTAGAGATGTTTTCAAAGTCTGTGAGAGATGCAGGGACTCTAAATGCATTTAAATCGGTGTCCCCATTCTATTAGACCAGCTCTATTTTGAGTTAGATCCAGCCACAACCAAAGTGAGTCCAAATGAGGTCACATCACGCTTCTACTGCTAACCTGACTTCCTGTATCCCTCTTTCACTGTCATTTTCTAAGGTGTGGGACCTTGAGAACTCAGAAAGAACGGTGTGATAGAAGGCCATTAGCATTTCTACCAAGAAACATACATCATCACTGCTACTTTTCAGATCTCAGCAAGGACTGGGCTCCAGTGCTAGGCTCCAGCTAAGCTCTAGCTTTTCCAGGTAGCTTGTTGTCTATGTGGGCCAGAAGAAATTAGATGAGGATGTTTAAATAAAGCCAAGCAGAGATCAGGTTCCAGAGCAAAAGTCAACAAGAAGTTATCTCATGTTGATCCAGACTGCAGCTCAGTCCTGTCTACACCAAGGATGTAACTGTTCACTAATATCTGGAGGCCTGGCAGACAGAATCCTATTGCTAATTCCAGGAATACAGCAAACCCATTTTATCAATGGAATTTACCTACTTGTTGACTCCTTATTCAGCAATTAGTTCACTGGGTCTGTTCTAGTTGGGAACTAATCAACAGAGTTCATGCCCAGAGTTTTTCTTGCTGTACACAGTGTTGGTTGGTAGTTTGTGGGCAGTAAATCCACACTGGGTTTTACAGAAGCCATGCCAGGTTTAACTGGGTCATTTCTAGGAGTTGTCTGAGGTGCTGAGTTCTAGTTCCAAAACACGTTTAACAACTTGGATGGCTCTTGTCAAATGCTTCATGAAGCCTGGAGTCACTCCTTTGAAACCTACAGTGCATTAACTGCTCCAATATAAGATAGCTTCCAATTACCTCTGGTTGTAAACAGTAGCCTCAGATTGTGGCTTCTAAGTCTCGATCATAGTTTGCCAGAGTTGCAATGAACTCTCAGTATCACTCTCAAAGGAGCTGAACTCCAGTGAGGCCTTGTGCGAGATCACCTTGGCAGCTTACAGCATAGATTATATTAAACTACAAAGTTCTTCAACCCCAGCCAACATGGCCAATGGTCAGGTAGGACAGAAGTTATACTTTAAAGCAGAGATTTGGAAAGACCCTTTTTAAAAGGATATCTCTCAAAAAAAACCTACAGAACTTCTTCAAAATATCTGAAGACAATCAGATCATCTGTTTCTGCCTTACATTATCCCCATCCAGCTCTACTCCACAAAACGTGTGCCTTTTTTGCTGGAGAGAACTACTATCACTTAAGAAATACTGATGAAAATTCAGCACTTTTCAGGCACTAGCAATATGTGTGAGACAGCAAAATCAGCCATTTATGCTCTTCAAGATTATTTTTGCCTTCTGGCTATATACTACAGCTTTAAGAAAAGTTATGTTATTCTGTTATTAATCTATTAATGGGGTGGGGGTTTTTTTGTTCCTTTCCCTGAGATGATAATAGCACTAACTCTAAAATGACTTTCCAGAATAATTTGGTAACTCTGATTAAAGTTCTCCCCTCAAGACACACACACACTCTAATTGTCACTGATAAGAGATTCTGGTAGAAAACAGATTTAGATAAACCTTTTGTGGCTATGCTAGGCAGAAACAACTAGAAATCTCTGAAAATGAGCAGCGGCTGTAGAAGTTTGAAAATGAGCAATGGCTGTCGGCTGAACTCAGGATAAGGTGAAACAAAAGAGTCAATGTTTTGCCAAGGGCCAGAAGTTCTTTTAGGATCAAGAGCAATAATCACACCTACTGGGAAAGGTTTTAAACTTTATTGCCAACTTGCACAGGAAATGATAAATGGCAAAGATACAGAAAAAAGCAGTTGGACAATCTCATGTTCTCCATTCAGATGCTTGGGAGACCCAGTACAGCAGAAGAAAGATGCCCTCACTGGCCCACAAGTACATAGCCACAAATGCAATCTATAACCAGTGTTGAAGCTCACTGAACATACTTATACATGCAGAGATCCGTGTCTACCTGTGATTTTTCACTTCTGTCCTAATTAGTGCATCTGTGCATCTAGACCTTCTGACAGGTCATCCATCACACTTGTCTCTGAAGGTCATGTTCTCACCTCTGTGCAGAAAATGGATTTCTTGTGCAAAAAAATTTTTTTTTTGCACTCCAAACAAAGGTTTTCCTCTGCAGAACAATTCGTCTGCAACACTTCAGGGCTTTTGAAAGAATACTGCAAGGTGATATTTATTTTCTTTTACACCAGGTAGGAAGCTACCATAATTCTGTGTCTTTGCACATGAGATCTCTAGTGCAAAGGCAATGAATGCACAACGCTACTTCCACAACCTTGAAGTGAAGGTGGATGTAAAGCATTGAACAAAAGTGTCCACCCTCTTCCATAAGAGAACTTACATATCCCTAAGTTGCCAGCAGGAATCTAACCAGTGTTAATCCCAACTAGAGTAAACCCCACTGAACCAAAAGGATTTACCAACTCATTGCCACACCATTCAACCATTGATTCAGTAGGTCTCCTTTAGTTGGAACCAGCCAATAGAATTTAAACTACTAGATTGTAATGAATTACAAGGAAGGTCCTCTCATTCCATGGGCTAGCTAACCCCGACACCAAGTTTCCTAGGTGCTTTCAGATGTTTGTGCAATTGTTCTTGGGAACTTAAACACACTTTTTGTTTTTATCTGGTCCTTCTGGTTATTCTCACAGCACCTCTTTGGGACCATGCATTCCATTCCCTTGATGTTGCCCCCTCCCTGGCCAGAAGTCCAGTTTTTCAAAGGAACCATCCATGGTGCTGAATTTCTTTGGGGCAGAATGTAACACCTTGAATAGTGCCTTTAAAGTTCACACTAAAACCTGGAATGGATTTAACAGCCTCACTGACATGAGAACCAAAAACTACCTCTGGGATTAACCTATACTCTATGCATTTAACAAAAGTATTTTTTAAGGCTATTTTTATTTGCCATTTATAGCCTTTATTTTCTGTATGCTGAGACAGAATGAATAATGTGAATCTAGTATACTTAGCTGGGTGTTTAATTCAGCCTTAACTGTACCCATTTATCTCTGGCTTCCTTTTGATGTTCCACCCCTCCCCAGCAAAGTTGTTAAGCAGTTTCAGTTTATGACCTTGACATTTGCTTGTTTTTCTTTTGAAATTCTGGTCTATTTGGAATAATTGGTTGTAAATAACACACTGGTGTAAATAATACACAGTGGCCATAAGTCACCAGAATGGACAAGAGACGATTTTTTGTCCCTCGTACTAGATTAACCAAGGAATTCATAAAACATGCAAAACAGGGTTGACAGGTAAGCAAGAGAGAACAAATGCAACATGATATCTGCAGCTGGGAAAACAAGGACATATTTTCAACACCATACATTGGGTTCTTTCTCAGAATGGTGGAGGGGGAAAGTGCTTCTATCATTAGTATAAGATAAAGAGGACAGAGAACACAATAGTGTGGAAGTAAAATGCTCTGAATTAAAGATAGTGTTTTAATTAAGTGCATGAAAGGGTGACTTTTCTGATCATATTTCAAATACTCCAATGTCTTTTCATCCATTCCCCTCTCTGACTCGGCTTCATAATGGATTAAGAACAAAAGGAAATGTATAGAAGTCTCCCCTTTTTTTGAAAATTCAATTAGTTCAGCAGTAAGTGAAAAATAATTTCTTTCTCATTAAAAGGAATTCAGTCCATACCCCCCCCCTTGTGATAGGAGAGGGAGGGAAGGAGATGCAAACACACTGGAATCTTGACAACTCTGCCTCTGTTAGGCGCTTGTGTGTCGGTAACAGATGAGGTGTCACTATTAGGATAATTTATCATCCTAACAAGTGATCTTTTTTGTTTTTTTTTTACAGTTACTCTTTTCTCAGATCTTTAAAAGAGAGAGAGAAAGCATGTTAATTTTCCTTTTTTCAGTATTTTTCTCTTTTCTTCCGTTTCAAAGCTGAGGTGGTGTCTTGAAAACTTGACTGCTAACTTCCAGAATTCTTCAGCCAGCGTGGCTAAGGTTTGCCTAGTACAGGCAACTCTATATTATTCCAGCTCTAAAATTCTATGATTCTATGACATTTCTCCAAGCAGAGTTACACATCCATTCTACTACACAGTCCTAGTATTGGGTGGCAACATTGTGCAATTGAACCAAATGCAAAACCTAATGTACCAGCAAATGCACATGTACAGCCAAATGCACATGTCCCTCTCTGCTTCTACAACCTTGAATGGAATGCAGATATTCCACATCAGGAAGAAAAAAATCCAACTGCTTATGCAGGAACTTATGCTTGCATGAGACACCAATAGGATTGTGGCATAAGAATAGACTCCATTATTAGTTGCAACTTGTGTAGGTCCATCAAATCCATAGTTGACTTCACACTTATGTAAACCTCAGTGAGTCAATGGCTCTATTCTTATTGTTGTTGGACTGCCAGTCCCAGCAGGTCTGAGCTGGCACAGAGAATGGTCAGGGATGCTGGGAGTGGTAGTCAGAAAACATCAGTTCCTGCTGAAATAGCAGCCTACAGCTGTGTCATTATACTAGTGTAGTTACACAACAGGATCATGGACAAAATCCTTTCTTTCTCTTTTGTTGAATGGAAGAGTAAATAAAAATGCTACACATTAATGGCAGAAATGGGTTTCTGTTGGGGGGAGAGTGACTTTTGCTTGGTTTTACTTCTGAGAGCTACTGCAATAGAAGCCCAGCACAAGTTATGAGACATCACACTTTTCACCTGTATATAAGGTCCTTGGATTAACTTTGGAATGTGACAGAAAGTTATTACCACCTGTCAGCTCTTTGTTGACCTAAGTGGAATGAGGTGCTGGTCTTAGTTTTGCTTCAGGAAGACAGGTGCCCAGAGCAGGAATTCTCCTAGCAGCTCCTTCTGGGGTCTCTTTTCAACACAAGAGCTAAAGGTTGCACCAACTGCATGATGTGTAAGCTACTCTCTCAGCCTTTCTGTCTGATTACATCCAGCAAAGGTGCAAAAGTACATTGGTTGTCAGTTGGATAAACTCTACTTCTCTGTTTCACATTTTTGTACAAGAAGCCCATGCAGTCCTTTTCTACTGCCATTCCTATTGCTCTAAACAAAACGGAATAGATGCAATATTTCCATGACCTGAGCTGGAGTCACATTGTTTGCTCAATAGTCCACACATGAAAGGCTGGCTGCTTCTCAGTTTTGATCTCATTATTAATTGGGGATCAGTAATTGCCAGTATTCCTTAGGAGCCCGGGATTCCCAGTAAATGGGAATCATAATCTTGTGTTAACTTCCTGCTGTTTGTACACCTGTTGAAGCTTTCACAGAGGTTTACAAAGACATAAACTTCATAGTCTCTTGCAGCAAAAAGTCCCAACTAAGTTTCCTAATGGTAGGAGCAGTTCGACAATGGAATATGTTGTCTTGGAGTGGGTAGTGGAGTCTCCTCCAATGGAAGTTTTTAAACAGAGGTTGGATGGCCATAGGTAGGGAGTATTTTGGTGATGTATTCCTGCATGGCAGAATGGTGTTGGACTGGATGGACCTTGTGGTCTCTTCCATCTCTACAGTTGTATGGTTCTATGATTCTATGAGCACAGTTTGGTTAAAAGTACATCAGCATATGGGTTAAATGTTGGCCCATTCATCCCTAGCAATAAGAAACAGCAGTGCCCAAGACATAATGGCAGTAGTTTCAGAAGTAAAAGGATTTAATTGTTGCTAATTATGTCAAGGAAAAATGCTGTTGGTCTGGAAGGCCATTCCTGGTAAATCTCTGTATCAAGTCCATTGCAAAACATCACCTTGCTTCCTCCAATAAGAGAAATCAATGGGAAAACTCTGTGTTACCTTGTTAGTTAATTCAATTTGAAATTTATACAGAACAAAGCTTATCTGGGTTTTATCCTGATATCACAAGAATGGGTGCTGGATAGTCCTTCTTAAGTGAGCCCACCATCAGTTTTAGGATGTACAGAATTACCCTTAAGGCGCCTATGCAGGAGCACTGTGGGACTTACTTCCGAGTAAGCAGGCATAAGGTTGCACTCTTCTAACCCACAAAGCTGATTCTAAGCCACAAAACAGCATTTTCTATTTTATTTACTTATTTACTGCTTGAACAGTTTTTACTTCAGTTGCCAGAAATGGAATGCACTGATGTTGAAAATAATGCATATAAAAAGGAGTTGTTGGGCTGCAAATAATATCTCCAGATTCTCATCTGTTAAAAATCTATAGCCTTGCTGTATGCTTGTCTTGATTCTGCATACATAACCAGTGTGTAAGCCATCCCTAAGTGGCCAATTCATAAAGTCTATGACTTTTTCCATAGGTAGCCCTCCAGCAACGGGTACAGGGACACTGCAAATTACATTGGAAGACGTCAATGACAACCCACCCTCTCTTTACCAAACAATGTCAAGCGTCTGCGAAGACATGAAAGATGTGAAGATCATCCTCGGTGCCTTAGATAAGGATATCCACCCTAACACAGAGCCATTCAAATTTGAGTTGAGCAAACAGTCTGGTCAAGATAAAGTATGGAAAATCACCAGAATCAACAGTAAGTCACTCAGAAATAATAACACTTCTAACCTTCCATTTTCATTTTCTGCTCTTCTCTCCTGTCTCCGTGCCTTTCATCTGTCTTGCCAGCTATGTTCAGTAAAAGTAGACATTCTTAGATTGTTGATACTGTTTTGATGTTCCTTGCAGTTCTCATGTCCCACTGGAGCTGGAGAATATGTGGCACTCTAGAGGTTCTTCAAATGCAAATCCCATCAGACCTAGCATCCCATAGCCAATGGTAAAGGATGCTAGGATTTGCAATCTAACTATATCTGAAGGATCACATATGCCACATCCCTGTATTATGTCCGAGTCTGTTTTTTGAAAAGATTTTCATGGAACCAAGATTGTTCCACTCATGAGCTGATTGAAGGACTTCCTCAATGTTTATAGGCCTCAATCCTACATCCCCTCAGTGTAGTATGAATACTCACATGGGGACTAAGCTATGCTGAGCCATATACTTTCCCCCTAACTTATTGATAAACCCCTAAATCCACTCTGCATGTCCATTCTGTGTTTCACAGCACCCATGGAGCTCAGAAAAAGATCTGGCTACATCCCTGTTATTAAAGGCAAAATTATCACAGCAGTGTTGAAACCCCTGACTCCAGTGAATCTTCATACTGGTGGCATCATTTTGCATTTCGCAATGGGGATGTAGCCCAATGCTTCCCCAAGCCTGCCTGATCACTGAAAAGTATGGGATAAACATATAGAGTGGCTTTTGGGTCTTTATAGTAAGTTGGGGGTGGTACTGTAGAAGTACCCTCCAAAAAAAGGACATTGACACAAGGAAGGATGTCCCTAACAAAATTCTGTCCATTGTGCGGACTCAAAACTAGCAGAAGGGGTGAATAAATAGCTTTCTATCATTTCTGAGCAGGACCAGAAGACTATACAATAAGCTTGAGCTGAACCAACCGAGGCCAGCAATTTTGGTGGTGCCATGTCCCCAACATCAATGGTGTCCTGAAAGGAAAACATTGTGGGACTCTATTTCCAAACCAGAGTTCATAAGGAAAACTAGTTGCCTAGCTCACGGGAATCCTGCTGTTTTATCAGATTTCTTGACTGTCTGAATGCTGTGCATCCATATCCTTGAATGAAAGGCAGAGAAATTAATGTGACTGTCATCTCCCCACATGTACAAGTTGTTGTGACTGTGGAACAATGATTCACGTGGTACCTGGTCTGTAGCCTTCTACATCCTGGCATCTTCCAAATGTGTTGTACTGCAACTCCCATCACTCATCAGCTAAAATGGTTTGTGAGGGAAGTTTGGCATTGTTATCCAACAGGTTCCAAGTTAAGAAAGGCCACACTATCAGAGCAGAAAAAGGACTTTTTGATTAGGCAAAACTGAGCAGAGAACCTGGTTCAATGAGGAAAGTATAACCCTACTTTCCCATGAATTCAGCAAGCAAACTTTGTTTCAAAATATTTCATTTTTTGGTTCCTTCTGGGATATGCATTTGCTTCTAAGCAAAAAAAACAAAAACAAAACCAGAAACTAAACTTCCCCATTGAAGATGTGCAGGTTTTCTATTCCATTCCAGTGTATAGCACAAAGCATCTTAGGTTCATTTGAACATAGGCCTAATGTGTGGCTGAAACATGTGAAGGCAGTCCAACTAAATTTGGGTCACAGGAAAGAGCCAAGCGCTAGGAATTTTTAGATGCTGTGGTTAAAAGCACTGCCTGCAGTCATAACACTTCAAATCCTGGCCAAAGTCTCCTTGATGGACTTCGATATTCACCGAGACATACAGCTGTCCAAAAATCTGACTCAAAAAAGTCAAGGCACTGACAGATTTCTATTGGGGAATGCTGCTTGTAAAAAACCCTTTATTTAATTGGCACTGAAAGTTATGCATAGTGTTTGAAGAATATTGAATGCTGCTTTGTTGATGCAAGTGGGAATTCTGCCATTTCTTCAATGCAAAGTGAGTGTCCCGGGGGTGGGGGATAGAGCCAACTCACTACAGAGCAGTAATTCCAGACAATGGGATAACAAGTACACCTGTTGGTTTCTATTCACAAGAAATTATAGGTCTAGAGGAGCATAGGCTGACATGTGTTTCTTTCTGTCGGTTCCCAACCTCAGAATAAGATTTTCCTCTTTGTGACTGCAAATATAGATGTTCTGTCCTTGATAAGTTTTAGAAATAGTTCAGAACAGCCTTCATTATGCTGATTTTGTGAAAGCTGTTCAATGCAACAGCAACAACAACAGACGCTGCAAAAATCTGGGCCTTGAGAATTCTAAAGGGAAATGAACTGGACCATTGGATTAAGGTGGAACTTTACAATCCATCAGATTTTGCTCTTCTTATTTTTTTTAAAAAAATAACCCTTAACTGTTACCTCTTTCTTTCCTGCAGATACCCACGCCCAAGTCACCCTGCCTCAAAACTTAAAGAAGGCCAACTACAACATCCCTATTTTGGTGACAGATTCTGGGAAACCTCCTCTAACTAACAGTACAGAACTGAAAATCCAAGTGTGCTCCTGCACGAAATACAAATTCGACTGTAGCGCATCGTCCACCCTTCACGCCAGCATGGTGCTAGCCTTCATTTTGCTCTTCAGTTTATTTTGTAAGTTTCTCTGACAAACACAAACATGAGGAATCACACTCCTGGGGATGGGAGGGGGCAGAATATCCACACCTTGGGGAGTTTTCAACTCCCAAAATCCTCTGCCAATGTGGCCAATGGCAAACAAGTTCAGCACTCAAGACAGGTTGTCGTAATTATTTTATCCAAGCCTCTAAGTGGGTGAAAGGGAAGTGGGGACAAGACATTCATTAAGTCAAGATTGGCTTTAGGATTGAACTTTTCATTGTGTCCGTGCCCATCCACTCACTCATAGTGCTCCTCTTTCCCATTTTAGTCTTTTCCACAACAAGAGACTCTATACACTGGCCAGCATCCTATTTGAAGCTGGTGGAGCATAAAGTTCCAGTAGTGTATATGCATGGAGGTCCAGGTGCCAGAGAGGAAAGACAAATGTGGCCAGCCATTCAGTGCTCCAATCTAGCTTTGAGAGTACACCACTACAGCCAATTGGAGGCCTTTTGAGTTGGGGTGGAGCTATGAGCCGAAACCACTGAATGGCCATTTCACTGCCCAGCAAAACTGTTGCAGAAGAAGAGACTGGGACCTGTTCATGCAATGTCAAGAGAAAGGGGTTATACTGTGATAACTGGGGATTGTGCTAGCATGAATCCACAAGAGGACATTATCTGGTTTCTTAAGGAGCTGATAGTGGTTCTGCTTTTCTTCTCTCCCTCTTCCTCAGCTTCTTGGAAATGATCATAAAGACTCTGGCAAGTCTCATTCGGGGAAAGCATAAAGCAAGAGTTTTGTCAATAACAAACTGAATAGAATGAAATGTTTATAGGAAGCACCCTCACTAGAAATAGCAGGTATATGGCATTTCATTGCTGTGATACGAATGTCCACAAACATGAGCAAGTAGGGTTCCTCAGTCATTAATTGTGTTTTGCATTGATAATTCCTTCAACGAAAAGCCTAGGAGAAATCTATAAAGGTTAACTAGTTTTAAGTTAATGTTGGTTAAAACTGAGGTAATAGCATTAGTACTCTTATTACGAGAATAAATCATTCAAAGCTCTCCAATAGAAAGACAACTACTGGGCCAAATTAGTCACGCATTACATGCATTCCAAGTACATTGGTTTGTGTGAAGCAATAGCGGCTAAAGATGTTTGCAGTTTCTGCAACTTTACAATTGTTTAGCCTCTATAGCAACTAGAATGATAGAAAAAGAGGTCTGCTTAAGGAATTTAAGCACTGAATTTTGCTATACTGCCAAAAGTTGCCCATTTCACATCTGGATTTTTCAATTCTATGCACCGAGGTGTTCATTTTATCACCACTATTAACTTTGGCGTAATCTCTTATGCAGTCCAAATATTTATCAGAATAATCAAAGATTATGATGCCATAAAAAAACCTACGAGACCCTTAATGTGCACTGAACAGATGAAATATCCCCATTGCTGGTGGCAAAGTTATGGGCTTAATTTTGCAACAACCAAAATCTCTTATTTTTTTAGCTTCGCTCTCAGTGCTTATGCTTTATGAGACACTTCTGCCTGGGAGGTAAATCCTTCCATCAAATGAGGAAGGGTTTCTCTCTCTCTCTCTCTTTGGCTTCTCATGCCAAATTTTGTGCACGCATGTGTACATTTGACAATCTGGACTGAGCACAGTTAGCGCAATGAGTGAACTATTTAGTACAGCTACAGCCCCACCGTGAATTTCTCTCCAGAACAAAAACATCTTGGCATTATCATTTAAATGAGGCAATTATTATCTAAGCTTGGAATATGTGCCTGTTCAGGAAGTCACTGAAATGATATGTGATTGGATCCCCCCCTTGTTTTTGTATGAATGAATTTAATGGCTCTGATGAAATGGAGGATGGCAGACTGCTGCAACAAAGCATATGTAGCTTCTGCCTGTGTTAAGGGGGGACTCTGACTATATCAGCTATCAACATTGTCTTCCATCAGAGAAGATGGAAATATATCTAGGATGAAAAATGTGCTCAGAAAGTCCAGGTTGGGTAGATCAAGGTGTATGCGTGTATGTGTGTGTGTAGGGAAGAATGTCCATGCCTATCAGGGATGGAAAGAATGAGTGCTGGAATTTTAGATTGACTGCTAGGTTACAGAGATATAACTAAGTAATGTCTCCCGGCCCAAACCTCCCTCTTCTGTCTACCTTAATAGGTAGCCATGAGATTAAGAGAAATAGGTCCATTCAGCTCATGACTGGAGCCCAAGGGCAATGATGGTTCTACTTCCCTCCCACTAGTGAGCAAGCTTTCAACTATTGGAAGGACCTTGTCACAATTCTTTGTTGCAGCCTCCCTTTGTTGTAGTTTTCTTCCTTTGTAAAGTGTTCTGGAGGTTATGTCTGTGCAAAAATTCATATAGTTTTCCTTTGCAAAAAACAAAATAATCCCCCTCCACTGCACATAATAGTGTTCTCTATGCAAGAAACAGTGACCAGTGTCCTGTTCAGTGTGTATGATATCATAAGCTAGACTTATAACCTTGCAAAGGTTGCTGTTCACATTTATGATCATGGCACCATTTCCACAGTCTCAAAGGCTCTGTAAAACCCACCATAAAAGTCAGGCACTGGCACAAAATGGAATTCTGTGGCACAGGCAAGCAGAGCACTAAAAGATGACGTATCCAGGGCACAGAACAATTATAAAAGTAGAAAAAAACCCTGTGATCCACCTCCAATTCCTCTTCAGAGTGCCAACATCCTATTCCCTAGCCTCTGGCCCCAGCATTCCCGGGGGGAAAAAAAAGACAAGACTTGCTGGTACTTTCCCCTCAGATAGAAAAGAGTGGAGTCTTGAGTTCTTGCATTCTAGATACTTCCAGTTGCCATCTTGTGAAAGGAGATTCCTTCCAAAGGGGAGGGGTAGGAGCAAAGAGAGCAGTTGACCAATTAGTGGCCATTACACAGCAGAATGGACCAAATGAGCTCACAGAGATGTGCCTTGCCCAAAACTTGTTACTTGAGTTTCTCCTCCATTTTAGGTAGTGGGAAGCACAATCCCATGTTGATATGTTTGAAGCCAGGCTTTCTTCTGACGTTGGGGCAAGCCAGACTGCATGTACTGAAAAGCTAGACTTCAGCAAGCACTAAGTAAAATACCCTATTAAAGTGAAGAGGCAAGGACTAAACTTTGATGTGAAGAGATTAAATGAGTTTTGCAGACTCTGCATTGAAATTAATTTGTCAAACTAAGTGTGAAAGGCCTCAGGTGTTCCAGGGAATGGCATATCTCACAGATGCCAGGGCTGTGATTGCAAATAAGCCTCAAAGATATCCTCATATTTAACAGTCTATTAATTTTCTCCAGCCATCCAGTCGAAATGGAAATCCCCGATAGCATTTCCATGCCCCTTGAGACCTCACTCCCTTCATTGCTGATTTTAGCAATGAACCTAAAGGCCCAAGATGCCAAACAGTTCTATTTTTCCTTCTGGCCTGCAAAACCTGAAAACTTACAGCATTAAAGGTTTTAATAATTGGAGGTTCAAAGAGGTAGGCCTGTAAGCATTTTTGAGAAAACAAGAACTGCGACTGAGGTTCCACATTCAGTGTAGCAATTTAATTGCAACTATGGCCAAATGGATTCCTCTAGGAAGCCCACAAGTAAGCCAGAAAGATGATAGACTTCCTTTATGTTGTTTTTATGACCTTGACATTCAGCATGGAGGTTCTACATGGCCAGCCTAGCCTGTAGTCATGGGTGAAGCACTTTGCTCTAAAGGAAAGATGGGGACTCTGAGATTGAATCCAGTCATCCTGTGGTTTTAATCTGTCCCTCTGAAGTCCTCTGGACAGCCACACCTATTTCTCCATATCAACATCAATTGGTGGTTTTTCAACTGTTGTTCAGGCTTCCTCCTCCACCACCATTCTAAAAAGCTGAAAGGATGTTGTTTGATGCCACCTCTCCTTTCTCCAGCCATTTAGTGGCTGTAGCAGCAATCTCATAGATGCGGAGAGGCACAAAGACCTTGGTCTTTGTCTCAGGACTATACCTATGTAATGTCCTTGTTGCTTCCTTCAAGAAGAAGCTTGGTGAAGAGTTACCCTCTGAGTGCTACCTGTCAAATGGCACTCAGCAAACCAAAATTAAAATTGTGTTATATGTGGGATGATGTACTCCATAGAAACTGGATAGAGGATCTGCTTCTGTAAGTAGAGGAACGGGCAACTGTGTAGGAGCCATAGATCAAGCCCCCAAGCCCCCCCCCAGAATTCCCTTCATACTTCCCTCCATAGGTTATATACTCCCTCAGTAGCAAGCCCAAGTGACTCAGTTTATATCTGTAGTCCCTCTCAAAATGGTGACAGGAAGTGATACTGTGTCACTTCCTGCTGCCATTTTGAGAGGGCTATAACAAAAAATGGAGGTCCTTGAGCTTATTAAGGGATTCTATGGATGAAGTGAGGGTGTTTTCACGTGTTTGATGGGCTTTCTACATGGCTTGGAGAAATTTTTTTTCCCAAATTGAGCTTTTTTTAAAAAAAATGAAATATGGGGTTGGAGGGCTATGTTAGGCTGGTGATGGGCTCAGGGGGGGCACAAAAAGTGGAGTCTGGGGGCCACAGGTAATTGAGGAGGAGCACTTTCCTGACCACTGGGCTCTCATGAGGGCTCTTTTGATGGGGGAACCCTCTATGTTTTTGGGGGTACCCTTGTGCCCCCCCACGAACATATACAGACCACATCTCACTCCATTCAGCAGGGGGAGCCCAACCTCTGTGTAACTTTTTCAGGGAACTAGGGAGGCCTTAGGAAAGAAAGGGTGAAGAAGTCTGCTTCTCCCAGCCCAGTTGTATGTTTCCAAATGTGGATGCAGCTCTGAATTTCTAAGCAGCTCTTCTCAGTATCCTTTCTCCTATCTGTGGACACTCAAGTGACAGGAACAAATGAAACCAAGGAGTTGTCCTTCTTTCACTGCACCCTGGCAATAGATAAATACATTTAAGGATTCTGTACTATATTTACACTGAGAAAGAAATGAAGAATACACCTAAAAGATAAGTGTTTCCATAAGCCATAGCTACTTGATCATTTGGAAATATTACTACTCTGCGATCCATTTTGTTATCAGCTCTTTTTTTCCGAGGTGAGATCAGCACTTCAAAAGATTAAACCTTGATGTCTTTCAAAGTGTGTACTCAGGGGAAAATGTGTTTAATATTCCACGGTTTTGACAGAGTTAAATTACTGGTTTGTAATAGACTGGGGGACTGCTATTTTTACTCTTGGAGACTTATTCATGTCAGGCACATGGCTTCTGACTCATTTTCTGAATTGTTTTAAAACAGTCTATAGCTAAAACTATTCAATAATTCACAGAAAATTATTTACTTGGCAAATATTGCTGTTTTTGTCCCTAGCAAGAAGGTCACAAAACATTACAATGTAGTCCATTCGAACGTGTCTTCGTTTAAAAAAAATCATCCAAATGTATCTCCTTGTCTTCCATACTGGGTCTGCTATGTTGTGATGGGGTTGGCCTCATCAATGGGTGGAAGAGGAGGAATACCACATGGTTGGGTATTCCCAACTGGTTCATGTTGCTGCCTCATAATCCATTGTAAATTTTGGGGAAGTGACACTTTCATTTTGAAAAGAGCACACTTTGTCCCAAAGGGCAATAGCTTGTAGCATTCAGGGGAGGTTTTTTTTTAGGGTAACTGAGGCCAAGATCCTATATTCATTCATGCAAAGTACAATGTACTGCTTGCACAGTTTCACGGGCCAGCCTTCCATGCTACGGAAGACAGCACCCATGGTGGAAGAATGCACTCTCCAAACATCATGGTTTGCTTGGGAAAAGATAGGACGTCCCCCGGCAGTGACTAGTTACCATTTTGCAGCTGGGTAATGAGCTTTCTTTGGAAATCCAGGCAAGTATGGCTTCCTTTCATCACCCAGCTACAAAAACTGCAGCCAGACATTATTCAAGTGTCAAACTCCTGATCACAACATGGCAATGGCACACTCCCCCACCAAGCACACTCCTCTATCTTCCTCTTGGTTAGAGTTATGAAAAAGGGTAGTGGATACTTCCTTACGCCCTGTTCATAAAGTAAGATACGCTGGTGCAATCCCAGTGTTTGTTGGTCAGAGAATTCAGACCTTGATACTTAAATCAGTAGTGTTAGCTGGATTGAAGTCCTACACATGCACAAGTTCCTCCACAGAAGCAGTTGGACATTTTTTACCCCAATGTGGGATGTCTGCACTCAGTTCAACCTTGCAAAAGTAGATTTCTGAATTCCATGCCATTGTTTGTGCTGAAGTGTTTGAGCATGCAGATCTGTGTGATGCATGCGCACATGCCTGTTTGGACTGATTGTGCATTTGGATGTGCATTATAATGTACATTCAGTTATACAACAATGCCATTCAACATAGGCTGAGTAACACAATCAATGCATTAATCCATATTCGGAGATTTATGCTACACAACTCCAGTGTAAAGAGCTCAGTTTAAAAGTATCAGTCCGACAGGAAAGTAATGGGTTGAACTTTTAAATGTTGTGGCTGGAATGGTGTTAATGACTTACATCAATGTAAATAGCCTAACATGTGGGAAAGAGAATTAAGCCATTGTGTAATGCCTATATTCACCAAGGGGCTACAGAAGTCACTGGTGCTCATCACATCCCAAGCTATAGTGGCGTCCATTGCACATTGTGGGTGTCTAGCTAATGCTCTGCTGGAATTTGTCACAATTTACCATATGTGTGAAGTTATACACCACTGACCTCAATATAGAATCTCAGTCACCAACCAAACATAAGAGGAACTAGCTACTTTGGTGGCCCTACAATGATAACCATAACTATTTTCTTTCCCAAAATAGCTTTTCAATTATCCTCCTGCATCCCCTTCATCCATCCTTTCTTCTTTATTTTACTCCTTAATATCTTTAAGAAGGAACACCAAGGGCACTTCAGCTGCTGTAAAATCAAGCAAATGCTCTCCAAGTGTTGATCATCCTTGATATAAATGAAGGGAAAGGGATCACAGAAGCATTCATTTTGGATCTTTCTGGTTAATTTTGCTGTGCTATTTTGTTTTCTTTACTGCTTTCAAAGGAACGTAAGCGCAATGTATTCTGGTGGTCGAAACAATAGATTGTCAATTTGGTTTTGCCAGTCATCTAATTCCCTACTCAGAGAAACTCAACGTTCAATTCAATTTGAGTAATAGCACAGCAAGATTAGCAAACAAATGCTTTATCTGCATTATCAAATTCCGTATGTAACCTGATTTGTCTGTGTGAGAATCACAGAAATTATTCAAAGCAAACAGCAATAACCATCCAGCAAACAATTAGCAACCACTGCAGCCTTGCTTAGACTGTATATGTTCAGAAATGGCAGAGAAAGAGTTAGATCCATTAGTACTGCAATTGTGAATTTATTTATGTACTAGCAAGGCCTATTCTTTTTCGGACTGTAACTTCTGTCCGGTTGATAACAATTTTAAAAGATACTGACCATCTCTCTCCCTATATCTCTTTGTTCTAACTGGAGTGATCCATTGGGGGGATCCTATAGCTGGAATGCCTTTCGCTGCAAAAGTCCCATTATGCATATGGAGGTTCTTGTAGAATGTGCAAGACTGGTATTCTGTTCATGGTTGCTGAAGCCATACGAAGCAATCCCTTAAGCCTAAGAGGAGGGTCCAGAAACATTGTTCTTTGACTGTTGTGCAATGCGGGACTGCATGGGTGTAGTGCCTGTTGCTTAGTCAGCTGCACAATGGCATGATCCAGTAATTCCAGTGTTCTGATCCACATCAGACTTTACCAGTGCATGTTGGCATTCCACAGCCAAGTAAGAGGTGAGCAGAACTTCAGACCATGTCCCTCTGGTTTGTTTTTCTTTTGCTCTGTTGCTGATATCTTATAAAAAACACCTTGGCCAAGATCCTACATTGAACTGGAAGATCTCATAGGCCTGTACGTACAGCACGTACACCGCCTCCCTGCACGTACAGCCTAGCTCTCTGCCACCTGATCACTATCACCATGGCCGTTTCATGGCTGAGGGAAGATGGGGACAGCCAGGCAGTATCTAGCTATGGGTTTACAACCAGATGTACAAAACTGACATCATACTCCTGCATCTCCAGAGGATCCTCAGGAGGTGAATTCATCTTCATGTATCCATCTACAGAAACATAGATGGATCCTGCTGGTCTGGTCTGCCATCCCCAAAGCAATAAATAGGTCCCCAGCTGTAGGCAGGAAGGTTGCATGGGCAAGAGGACATTGTATGAAGAAGTTGCTGGGTACCTCCTTCCGCAATGACCACAGAGGGATTTATGGAGGTACAAGGTGATATTATATTTGTATCTAACTAGCAGGATTCTGGACGTTGGCTGAGATTCTACATCATGGTCCATGTTATGTAACTTGAGGCATACTTGACTGCATAGCAGAAGCACTAAGGAATCCTCCCAGCACATTGCAAAGATGCATAGCAGGGCACTGGCAAGAGTGTTGTCATGTGTATCACGCTCTACCCAATGTGCATCAGCAGTCCCTAGCGACTGTCCCAAACCCCATCAGAAGTGCACATTGACCCTGTTGTTCATCAGTTTCATGGTACATCAGTCCAAGTGTGCAACAGTCCCTTTGCTGGATCCCCTACACAGTAACATTATGGCAGCCCCTTGCTGAATAGTGACATTGTGAAACTGATCAGTTGCATTTCCTGCAGAGGTTAGCCCACTTACTAAAACCTTAAGTCCTTTCCTGAATTCCAGCCTTTTCTTTTTTAATTGAGAAAGGAATGTATAGAAGCCAGGAGTGAATTGTCTGCCACATTTTCCAAGTGTCCTCTCCCTTCCCATACCTTGCATCCCATCAGGAGAAAGGCAGGATAATAAATAAATAAATAATAGTTTATCTATATGTTGACTCCCCATTCAGCGGGTTAATTGAATGACTGTACACTAGTTGGCCTTAACCAGTGGGATTTAAGCCTCGCTTCTCACCTCCCTATCCTGGAGATGTACAACTCAGAGGCCATAATGGGTGAATATTACAATTTGAGCCATCCTGTAGCCTGAAGTCTTCATAAATAATTGCTTCTGAAGATGGATAATTTAAAGTGAATTGCTTAATCATGCAGAAGTCAGCAAGACCTCTAGGTTAAAAGCATGGGATGTGGGAGGTGGATATTATGAGTGGTGTTTTAAAATTGCCATTGGTTGACTAACAACTTCGCATTATTGCCCATCTCTTAGGTCTGTAACACCTCCTGACATCTGAAGCTGGTCTCACCAGTTGCCATGGTGACAAGCAAAGGATATACCATCCCAATCAGAAGATCACCTTTGACTGTTACGATTCCTCCCCTCTGAAGCCTCAGTCACTCCTGATTTGGCACTTTGCAACCTCACTCCATCTATCCTTCGAGCTGCACGATTGTATCTGACAAAACCTCCAGCCTGGCTCTGGCTTTACCAATGGATTCTTTCTATAAGACCAGTGGTTGGTATGAGATTGCTTGCCGAGTGGTTTTAAAAAAAGAAGAAAATAACAAAAGAAAAAAAAATTATTAAAGACCACGGCACGGAAACCTGATCTTCTGGGAGCAGCAATTGCAGAATGACTCCATTTCCCTTCTTCTCTGTTGACTTGTTGCTATTCAACTGTTTAAAAAAAAATTGTCTGTGGGTTAGTATTTGTATATGTATGAGTGTATGTATATGTATATATATTTATATAGAGAGAAGAGATATACAATAGGGTTAGCTTTTGTATGGCATTCACCGTAGGCTTGTGGTCATTGGGGCAGAGAATAGCACAGAGGCATGAGAACAGATATCGGTAAGATCGAAACACATCGTATATGCTGCGTATGCAATGGTTTAACCCAAAGGAGAGAGCAGAGTATAGGAGAAGGAGGAGAAACAGCCACCGTAGTGGCATTCTTTCTTTCTTTTTTTAAAAAAGAAAATCCCTCTACCGGTACTCTCTTTAGTGTTATCTATCACTAGTTCATCCACTTTCACATCCAAGAGCTATTTTAATATTTCAGTAGCCCATAGAAGGCAAATGAAAAGTCACTCGGCAGAATCCTGTACGACTAGTATGTTCTATGTATTGCTATTACTATGGTGCAAAGTAGTGGATTCCAGCCAGCCCCCCAAAAAAATTAAAAAGGAAAATTAATTTACCAGTAATCACCACTGGGATGAACGAGGGTCCTTTCTCTATTGACCGAGAAGGGCGTGCCTGACATTCCCATTGCTTTCCATGAGCAACGTTCAGCACAACAGGCAAAGAAAAATGACCCCAGTTATTGGGGGCAAGGGTAAGAACATCAGGCAGCCTCTTCTCGATCGACAGGGGAATAAACTCCTGTTGATTCCAGAGACTGCTATGGATGGGCTGCGAATTGACCAATTTCCTAAATAGGGTCAAAATTGGAATCCTTGACCTTTTGGGGAATTGATGCAGGAAGAAAAACAAACAAGAATTTCCTAAAGTTTTACCAGGACTTTTTCTTTTTCTTCCCATTCCAAAGCTGCACAGTTTTCAGTGAAAATGGCCAGCTTTTCCAGCAGACACACACTGGGTACTGTTCTGCTGCAACTCTCCTTCCCGTCTTAGAACCCCCCACCCAGCCCCAAAGTTGTGCTGTGAAAAGCTGTGAAAAGACCTTACAGCTGTCCAAATGGCTTGGGGAAGGGGCTGGAGGGAAGTTGCTTGAAAGTTGACAGCTCTTCTTGGAGAGCTACAGCCTCTAGCCAGGATTTCTGGGAAAGATTGTGGAGGTGAGGAGGGAGAGTTGCGGAAGGGGGAGAGTTGCAGACGTTTGGCAGATGACAATCTAGTTTCTGGTCTTCCCCACATCTTTCCTCCCTCCAGGCTGCTTTCCAGTAAGTGGAGTTTGGAAGACCTTCAGAACTCTACATAGCCCCTAGCTTGGAGGTTAAACTAGTTTACAGGCTAGGTAGGGGTTGTGGCTGCCCAACAGGCCACTGTTGGCACTGTCATAAAGTCATAGAATCATAGAGTTGAAAGAGACTACAAGGGCCATCCAGTGCAACCCCATTCTGCCAGGCGGGAAGAAACAATCCAAAGCAGTCCCAAAAGACGGTCATCCAGCCTCTGTTTAAAAATCTGAAAAAGCAGAGACTCCTGCCAAACTCTGAGGCAGCCTATTCCACTGCAGAACTGCTCTTACCATCAGAAAGCTCTTTCTAATGCTTAGGTGGAACTTCTCTTCCTGTCGTTGGAAGCCATTGCTCCATATCCTAGTCTCTGGAGCAGCAGAAAGCAAGCTGATTGTTATCTGTCCTGGGATAATTGAATTAAAAAACAACCTGGCTGTTTCAATGTTCTTATTTAGAGCTTTCTGATTTTTTTTTTAAAAAAATGTGGCCTTAAAGTAATAAAAGATCAGCCTTATCATGGAGTGATATGATGAATGGCTTTGGCTGGCTGAGATCCAGCAGAACCCTCCATCACCCGTCTCTTCCCTACTAGGACTCTCAGCCTGTTTTCAAGTGAAGGTTTCCATGATGGAATATTCACACAAGCGACAGGGCGATGAGAAGACAGCTTCCATATCAAACCATTACATGCTAAGGCAAAAGGTTCAAGCTTAGTTTTCTCCGGGGCCCCTTTCACATTGCACAGTTATAGCAGCATGATTCCATTTTTACTGCTGTGGCTGCACCCTGTGGAATCCTGGGGTTTGCATTTTAGGGCAACACTAGAGTTCTCTTTCCGGGACTTTGAATGCCCCTCTCTAAAGTGCATATCCCAGGATTCTGTAGGCTGGAAACAGCAATTTGAGTGGAGCCACAGGGTCATTTGCCCCCTACACTGTTGTAGTGCTATTATTCCACTTTTAACATCCTATGGAATCCTGGGATTTGCAGTTTAGGGAGGGGCCTTTAGAATTCTCAGCCTGGGAGTTCTTTGGCGTCACGAAACTGCAAAACCCAGAATTCCACAGGATGTCGAAAGTGGAATAATAGCACTATAACGGTGTAGAGTGGAAAGCCTCATAGGCCTATAATTGTATAATGTCAAAACAGCCCTGGATATGTTAGCTTTCAGTTTGAAACAATATGTCTTGTATGGAGGAGAGTTTGGTACAGCTTAAAAATTACCTTCTCCCTAAAACAGTAGATCCCAGAAAGGAATCCTCTACTTTATTGTGAATGAAAGTGTGTCAATAAATATGACTAAGAATTGAGGGTATTACATTTAGACTCTTAAGTAAAGAGTGAGAAGGGGGAATTGTTATTAGCATTCTGTTTATTTGTACCCTGCTTTTTGTCCAACGTTGGGCCTCAAATGGCCCTCCAGATACTACTGGACTCAGACTCCCATCAGCCCCAGTAGTCAGGGATGAGGAGAGATGATGTCAAAACAACACCTGGAAAGTCACATATTTGCCATCCTTGCTTTAAGCATTAACGTAAGATTTCATGTTCTACTTTTTGGTTATGTACGGTGGAAAGTATTTTGGAACGTATTTCCATCATATTTTTTTTTGGAGAGCTGATATGGACCAGTACACCTACCACAATTCTTTTAAAGAGTTCTCATAGATTTCCCCACCTTTTTAAAAAAAGTCCTTGCACTGCTAAATACAAACCAGTTTCTCTCAACGCCTGTGAAAGCTAACTCTCCTTTAACTTACACTTGGGCCCGCCAAGACAAAAAAAAATGTTGTTATATAAATATATACATATATAATTTGTTCTGAACATAGTATATACACATACATACACACGCAGGTACACACACAGTTTAAAATAAAAATTAACAAGATTTTTTTTCTTTTTTCTTTTTTGGCGTGTGCAAAATAACCACACTCATTTGCAAAACCACAGGAACCAAGAGTGTTCATTATGTATGAATATGAATCCTTTTTTAAAAGAAAACAAAAAGAAGTATATTATTCAGTGAGCATGTAAGGTAACAGAAAAACTCTTTAACTGTATCATCGAGACGACCATCTTGTTAATAAATTGTAAATGATCCACAAAGCTCACACCAAATTTTTTTTTATAGAACAAAAGGGTGGGGGATATAAAGCAAAAAGAAAAGTATTAAGTGACAGACTGGCTTTTAATAGAACCTGGCAGTAACTAGGGGTAAGGTAAGTGTCATAGACTCTTTTAATAAAGTTGCTTATTTAAAGTTTGAACTGCAGCGCTTTCTTATGCAATAGAATGTCGCATCTGTATATCATGGGTTGGATTTGAACAGAACCCACACTTCCTACTGTATCTTTTAAGCATTTCTTTCTATGTCATATCTCTGTTCTGACAATAGATTTTTTCTTCTAAAAAAAATCATTAAATAAATCCAACCATGCCTTTAGTTTTTCATACTCTTATACCAAATAGCAACATGTGTCTTTTTGGCCAGAGAGGTTTCCCATCTTGTTTTATCACAAACTTGTCGGTGCATTTATTTTAGAAACACAGGGTTTCTCTTTCTGTGTCTTTCTCACTCTATTATTATTATTATTATTATTATTATTATTATTATTATTATTATTATTATTATTAAACTTGGTCTTGCAATCTGGGAATTCAAGATAAACAAGAATGCTGTGATGTCAGAGTGGAGACATGTTTGGAGGAAAATACTCCGACTTCCCATTAAAGTCACCTTGGATTTAAGGATAAGGAAAGACAATCAAGCAATTTTTGCAAGATCTCTGAGTATGCATCAATCTGAATATAGAATTCTGCATTTTGAGCAATTTGGGTTGCTGTACATTGAATTTTCTACAGTTTGTAGAACATGAGGTATTGCTGAGATTCTTTTGGTGTCTTATGAATATCCTATGGGATTTATTCTATGGAAGCAGTTGGACCTTTATGCCTCATGTTTACATTCAGTTCAAGGTTAAAGAAATGGAGTTTCACATGCCATGCCCTCACATGTGCATTTGCTGCACATTTGGGTTAGCGTTCAGTTGTAGAACTTTACCTTTCAACACCAGGGATGTATAGCACAACCTGGCTGATCTCTTGTAGGGCACGGTGTAAAGTAATACCATACTATGTATCTCCTCTTGACACTCCCTGACTCACTGTTTAGCTGCTGCTCTCCAACCATTCCATGGCTGATCCAGAGAGGAGAATGGAGAAATATCTCTCTATGTCCACATAGACAGATGCAGGCCACTGCTATCATACAATGAAATCTGCCAGGGCCCTCTAGATGTCTCAGTAGACAATGTAATCATTCTGCGTCTGGCTACAGGGATAGGTGCTTCTCTGGTCACCCCTACTGTCCACCAGCAACTGAACGGTGAGTCCGGGTGGAACCTCTGGTCATTGTGGAAGCTGGAAGAGAAAATCAACTTCCATAATGACTGTATGTCACCAACAAGATGTCAAACTCCAGGTGTAACTACACATGTGAAGATGTATTCCCCACACCCCCAAGCCAGCATGGTATAATGGTTTGAATGTTGGACTAAAACTCTGGGAGACGATGGTTTGGATCCCAGCTCAGCCATGGAACTCACCAGGCATTCTTGGGCAAGTCGCAATCTCTCCAAGGAAGACAAAGGCAAGTCTTCTCTGAATAAATCTTGATAAGAAATCCCTAGAGTCACCATAGGTCAGAATCAACTTGAAGGAACATAACAACAACAACCCTAATATAGGATTTCACCCACTGAATGCTTTGAGAACAAAGGGCATAACACAACTTACTTTAAAAGGCCATTGCTATCTGCCAAGATTTGCATCTGTACAGATCATTCAAGAAGCCTCATCCTACAGCTACAGTTGAGTGGTTTCCAACCTTGAGGCCCCAGGTTGTTAAATTACAACTCTCACCCACTCCAGAAAGCATAGCCAATGGTCAGTGAAGTGGGAGACATCAGCCAGTAAAATCTGGTGACATGAGCTTAGAAACCACTTTTGTTTGCTTCATTGCTTGAACCAGTTCACCCACAATATGGTCCCCATCTCTTCCTACTGCCTTCCACTTTACAAAGTGTCAGCCATCTTTTCCGGTGAGTTACGCCATCTCATGATATTTCCAATGCATGGCGTGCTCAGATTATTCCTCATTTCTAGTGAGTGTTCAGGTTTGTTTTGTTCTCAGACTCACTCATTTGTCTTTTTAGCACTCTGTTGTATCTGTAGAACTGTTCTCCAGCACATTTCAAATGAATTTTGCTAGACTGAGCAAATAAGGGACAGCATATTCTGGGAAAGAGTGATATTTTAATCATCTCAACATTGTTCTAATTTCACCCAGACACTAAGAATCTGTAAATAATGTGTTATGGCACAAGAAAACAAACCACCATTTTTTTAAAAATAAGCGTAAAAAAATGAAAATGTTTTTCCTTTGCTGTTGGATAAAGTGCCATGTTTGTTAAGTATTTAGGCTCATCATGCTGATTTAATCGTCTAGCAAGATTTGTCCCCCTCTAAGCATGTCGTTTGAGTTCTTCTAATATTTAATTCATTGAAAATCAAGATATATTTGGAAAATTGTTTGCATTTACAGAAAAGCACAGAACTGAATCATTTTGATTTTTAGCATGTATAAAAAACAGCTCCAGCATGAAATCATTTCACTCCTAAAACAGTATTTTCTGCCCAAAAAAAAACCCCACACACATGCACGCACATACATACAGGAGTTCAATATAACAGTTATTAAGTTAATCAAAGAATAGTGCTGATTAGCAAGGTAAGTGCGTTATTTTCCATAGTTGGCATAAACAGAGAAACTGCCTTGGGAGGCTGTACGTATTTTTGCTTGTGGGCATACCTAATGTGTATTTTGTTCAGTATTTGCAATGCTGAAAGATCAAAGCAAGACACACACCAGTAGAACTTCACAGTGGGTGTCAAACAAGATTTCGGATTGCAAAAACCACTTTGAGTAGAACAGCTACTCTGCTAGATTCCCACTTAACACTCACATTAATCAGGGATAAAGCAATTCTCCTTTGCTTCTAGATTACTGAACAGGAGAATGTTTTTGTTTGCCTATCCATGCCATTCTTCATTGGTGGTGGTCTTCAAAAAGATAGAGTTAAGTGTGTGTTATCATTTAAAAAAGAAGACATAAAAGTATCCAGCCAGTAAAATATTGTCTTAAAGCCAACCATGGCTCTTGGAATTCTGAAAAATAGAAACAGAGGGAAAAGAATGTAAAAGGAGAGGTTTAACCATTCAGCTCTTGAATAAGACCAGTTGAAAACAAGCTGTTTTCATAAATCATAAAATCATAGAATCATAGAAATGTAGAGTTGGAAGAGACCCCAGGGGCCATCCAGTCCAACCCCCTGCCATGCAGGAACCCACATCAAAGCACTCCTGACACATGGCCATCCAGCCTCTGCTTGAAAACCTCCAAAGAAGGAGACTCCACCACACTCCGTGGTAGCATATTCCACTGCCAGACAGCCCTGACTGTCAGGAAGTTCTTCCTGAAGTTCAGGTGGAATCTCCTTTCCTGCAGCTTGAATCCATTGCTCCTTGTCCTGGTCTCTGGAGCAGCAGAAAACAAGCCCACTCCCTCCTCTACATGGCATCCCTTCAAATGTTATACACAACTACAAGTTTCCTTTATCCTGTGTCTGTCCCTTTTTGGGTGCTGTAGAGGTTGTTATTCATGCTTTGGGCATGTCATGACTCAGTAGAAAAATAGGCAATAGTGCATGGTAAAGTGGAACGCAATAGGAAAAGAGGAAGACCACATTACAGATGGTTTGCTTCAATCAAGGAAGCCATGGCCCAGTGTTTGCAAGACCTTAGCGGGTTGTTAACAACAGGACGTCCTGGAGGTCTCTTGTTCATACAGTCAAGGTAAGTCAAAGCCAACTTGATGGCAGTTTGCAACAAGAAGGAGAAATTGGTCACACAATTACATCCCCGAGCCTAGCTGAAACGACATTCTCTTGCTCAGTGTTACAGTCACCTTTGGGACCCAGTTATTAAGTCCTAGTGGTTGAAAGGTTGTGGTGGCAAGGTCAATGACAAGAAGTCAAGGGTTGGGATTTGAGTATGCAACCTGAAAAGGAAAGCTGTCCTTCTAATGAACAAGCCAGAGGGGGAGAGAAATCCAAATTCCTAAGGGCAAAACCCCATGTTTTGCAAGCCGGTATCATCCTCTGATGTGTCAGTGAGAACATTATGCTCAATAAATTTTCAAATTTTGGGGAAAAATGGAATGCCAATTGATAGAGAAAGTGATTATCACACAAGCGGTGGATATATGTACATGTCTGTAAAGATGTAGAAAAAGAAATTATTTACATCATATATAAATATAAGCCCGGTTCCTGATGTTTGTACCAACCAGAGTAGACCCACTGAATCAGTAGGATTTCCTTATCTGCTGATATTTACCATTCAGATTAATATGATGAGTCTGCTCCTTTAAGGAATAATCAAGAGGATTCACACCATAGAGCTTACGTGCAGAGAAAAAGGGAACCAAGGCAGCATGAGGGATTTGGAATAAGCAATTAAATTTTATAAATGATGAGCAAACATACCACTGGAGGTAGAAAAGGCACTGTGCCAGCAAAGAGCAGCTCAAATTAGCTGAAAGAAATAGTTTATATGCCCAGGTCTCACGCTGTATTCCTGCCACAAATGGACTCCCTCTTTATCCAGACATATTTCGTGTGAAGTTATACACCTTGGTTGACTGGTCCACTTTATTTTAATGGTGTGAACCTCCTCTTCCTCCTACGTGTTGAATCATAATTTATCAAGTGATTGAATAGGTCTACTCTAGTCAAAACTAATCAGCAGGATTCTAGCCTATGTTTTTCATGAAAAAGCCAAGATTTTGTGAAAGGGTCCCAAAGTGTAAGAAATCATCCAAAAGTACACCAACACCTTTCATAACTTTGCAAGGAGAACTTCTGAAATGAGTGAGCTTGTCTTCTGCTGCCCCAGAGACTAGAACAAGAACCAATGCTCTCTGATTACAAGAAGGGATTCCAACCAAACACTGAGAAGAACTTCTTTGTTGTAAGAATTGTTCAGCAGTGGAACAGACTGCCTCAAGAGTATGGTGAACTCTCCTTCTTCAGATGTCTGAACATAGATTGGATGAGAATATTTCAAGAGTGTTGGAGTTGTGTATTCCAACATAGCAGGGCTTTGGACCAAACAGCCCCTGTGGCCCCTTCCAAATCCAAGACTTTATGATTCCATGAGTCCTTCTTGCATTTGAGAGTGAAACAAGGCAAGATTTACCTCCTTAACTGGGAGTTCATGCTTCACCAGGGTCAGAGCTTCAAAGTATGATCAAGTCAGGTAGTAGTTTCTAGCTCATACTTTTTCCAACTTTTCAGGCAAGCATAACAACCTCCTGAAGATCCTTTCTGAGCTGGAGACTAGCCAACTTCGATAACATCTCTGTTGGAAATATGGCTCAAGATTCAAGTACCAGAAGGTGAACTCAGCAGCCAAGAGTAGATTTGCCACCCAGAGGCAACGCATTTCAGGAAAGGCCTGCTAGCAGCTGGCAGAAAAATAATCTGTAGCCTTCCATTGATGTTCAATACAAGACAATTCTCACTCGAGATGGTATTTTTCTCCGCTCCGATGCTGAGGTCAGAGCTCTTGGCTTCCTTACAGATGGCTCTTCCACTGATGTGAGACTAGAGTCATTCCTCCCAGCACTGTGTTAAGAGGAGGCTGCAAACTGGATTATGCTCAACATTCCTCCTCCAGTTCTTTCCCTTGCTCTGTAACCCACAGAGCCTGGCTAATTATGCCAGGGAAGAAGCCTTCGTGGTCCGAAGCATTTCATATTACACCGAAGCTGTGTTTTATTATTTCTTTGCAAGAACATCATAGTAGCTGCTGCAGGCCTTCGTAATGTGCCTGTTATCACAGCAGGAAGGGTCTCTTTTCGGAGGCCTTGAATTCTGGGCTGCAGAAGAGAGCAGACTCAATCTACCCCTGGCATCTCGGAGACTAGAGCAGATTCACTTATCTGCCTTGAGGACATCCAAAAAGGACAACTGGGGTTGAGGTTTAAAAAAAGAAATGTAAGATGAGTGCTTTGCAAACCAAGGCTCACCATTCAATGAAATAATGTAAACATCATTCATTGACCAGGTGACTGAGATAAAGGAACACTTGTTATTTCACAAATTAGAAAAAAAACAATGTGCTATAAACGTGGCTTTACAACTGGCAAGCAGTTACTATAGTAGCAATATGTGTGTGTGTGTGTGTGTGTATACACAAAAAATGCATATAAATACAATATTTGTATTGAATTTTGTGTTTATGTGTGTGCACATATAGATATACATGTACATATACACTATTTAAAAGTCAAAGTTTGTGAGTGATCTTGTCTGTTTGTCTGCGTCAAGCAGGCACAGACCTCATACGATTGGCTGTGTAAGGCGAGAAGACCTCATAGGATTGGCTAGCTGTGACAATTCTATGTAATCCTGGGATTGGCAGTTCAGGGAGGGGCCTTTAGAATTCTCAGCCAGAGAGTTCTGAATAGGCCAGTTGCTAGAGAGACGAGGCCTAGCAGCAAGTCCCCTTGTGAACCCAACCTTTGTATGTTAACAACTCTGAATACAGACTGGATTGGAGAATATGGGAAAAAGTGACAGACGTTGGACAAGGCAGTTTGGGGAATTAGAGACACAGGATCTCAAATCTGTGTACTTCAACTGCATTTAACTTCTAAGTTAATATAAGATAATTCCTAAAGTATTTCTAACCAGGGTTACCTATGAGAAAATAAAACCCCAGGCAATGCAGACTAAATATGCTCATGTATGTGTGTGTGTGTGTGTGTGTGTGTATATATACATCCCATCAATTCAATGGTGATATTAATAATAGGATTTTGGACTATGCCTTCCACCATTCTCCAAGGTCTGCCCCATGCTCTGTCTGACATATTTCTAAAGATTGAAGTCCATGCTGCCTCCTTTCAGCTGTATCCATCTATTTACTCTACAAAAGACCTGCCTTCTTCTTCTTCTTCAATACATTTTTGATCGTGGTGACACTAAAGTGAACCTATTATGGGGTTTTCTTGATGAGATTCATTCAGAGGTGGTTTGCCTTTGCCTTCCTCTGAGACTGAGAGAGTATGACTTGCTTAATGTCACCTAAAGGGTTCCCGTGGCTGAGTGGGAATTCAAACCCCGGTCTCCAGGGTGGTAGTCCAATGCTCAAATCTTTATACCATGCTGGTTCTCCTGTCTTCGACTGATTTGCAAAGCTAGGAGCTGTTCTTTAGGGGAAAAGGTTAGAAGAGTTTGGGGAATTTATGCAGCAACAGATAGAGTCAACCAGAAGTCAAAAGCCATGCAGAAAAGGGATTTTATTTTTTGGAGAATATGTTTAGGATGAAAAGAAAGGGGAAAAATATCTTCAGAGATAGTTCAGTCCAGGCTTTGATAAGCCTTCTTTTAATTGTAGCTTTGGGAAGGCATTTATATCACTTGGGCATTCACTGGTCTCCCAGCTTTCTATTTTATATTCATTGGTAGAATGTGTGTTGCTTTCCGGACGAAGTGGGAAAAAACCAAGGGAGGAGAAGGAAAGCTAATCAAACACTGTTGCCTCTTTGGGGATTGTATGGGTGCAATTCAAGCCTTTTCCATTTAATTGTACAATCAAAAATCATTTCTACTTCTTCCCTCTCCCCTGGCATTAATGTCTGCCAGGGTGCGAAGCGTGCCGTACTTCAGCTGGCAAATCCAAGGCAAATCAGCAAGTTTATAACACAAAAATCAAAGAAACAGAGCCTCATCTTTCTCCTCTGAAAATGCTTTTCTGATACTGAGTGATGAGTTTCTAGTAGTTTAAGGAAGGGGCAATTTGGAATAGGTTTTCATTAAGCTCTCCATTCACTGGGAAAATGTATATAATGAGATCAAAATGTTGCATGTCGGAAGAGGAGACTGAGTGGGCTCTTCAAAGTCAAATGAAGGAAGTGAACTTTGGCGCACGGTTCCCTGTCCAAACCACAGGGAAGGGAGGTTGGAATGAAGAAATTTTCCAACCTTCCTCCTCCCACAAAGTTCTGCCAAATTACATACGGAAAAAAATATGAAAGGAACAGAAATCTTTATGCTGTGTTGTTGTCACTTATTGCTACTTTATCATCTCAGGGACCAACAAAAACATTTTCTTCCTCATGTCCTAGGACACTGACTTTTAGGGCCTTTCGGCACTACATTGTTTATAGTGCTATTATTCCATGTTCTACCTCCAGTGGAATTCTGAGGTTTGTAGTTCTCAGTTCTCAGTTCTCTAGCTGAGAATTCTAAATCTCCCAAAACTGCAAATCCCAGGTATTAGGTATTTAATTGTTGGTCTTTAATCTTTGCACTTGAGAGTCTTACCTAGTTTTTCCATAGCTTTCTTTCCAAGTCCTAGCCCATTTCCACACTACATCTTATAGTGTGATTATTCCACTTTCAACATCCTATGGACCTGGGGTTTGCAGTTTCGGAGGGCCAGGACTTTCCTGAACTGCAAACCTCCAGGATCCATAGGATTTGAAAGTGGAATAATACGCTATAAGAATGTAGTGCAGAAATGGCCCTAGTCTTCTTCTGATTTCTCAGCTCCATTTTAATTTATGACAGGGCCAAGATTAAATCCTTTTAAAGTTGGTGAGTTTTAAGTAAGAGCTTAAAGGACTGTTATTCTGTAGGCTGATGCTATGCGTGCACAGTCAGTTCACAAGTACGTCAATACACTTAATTCACAAGTAAGTGCATAAGACTTCATTCTAAACAATTTCTCTTAGAAATACAACCCACCCTGCAAAAATTTACTGAAAGTGGAATGTATCTTTAGTCACAATTCTTTCTCCCAACCCCCCAAATGGATGTAGTTTCCATATTGCTTCTATCATCAGCTGAATAAAGTTGTCATTGCTGCAGTCTTGGCTGTTTTAATTTAAATATCTCTGCTGCTACTTTTGTAAAGCAATAGTAGAAAGAAAGAAAGAAAGAAAGAAAGAAAGAAAGAAAGAAAGAAAGAAAGAAAGAAAGAAAGAGAGATGTTTCTTCCAAGCAAGCAGCTCTGTGATCAAGCTGATAATGAAAAGTACAAGCTTTCAACTTTCTAATCACATCCAGCGCTTGCTTGGGTTTTCTTTAATGGCAGGCAACTAATGAAATAATTCCATAACATAAAGCTTGATTAAAGTGGTAATTAAAAGGGAATTGATCCGACGCATCTGATTCTTAAAATTACAAGCCTATGTAAGAAAAGAAAAAAATTATCTCTTTCAGGGAAAACCTTGAAGACTCCTAAATTGATTGGGAAAATATTTGAGAACGATCGTTGTTTTTCACCAAAGTAAGCTTTTAATATGGAGTTACAAGATGCGAAAAAAGAAAAAGAAATGGCACTGTGCTTCTTCCATTTTCCACAGAAGAGCGCCTTTCACATTAGTGTCTACTATTAGCATTATTTCATGTCACTCCATCATACTGTCTTTCCATCAAAATCTTGCATTTGTCAGAGCAGATGGAAAGTTAGTTTAAATTAATTGATACCACGCTGCGCACAGCTTGTGGCACCGAGAACATGCAAAGAAGAAAAGCAGATACATCAGTTCCCTTTGCTAAGACACCTATAAATTCAAGATGAAATCTCTTAAGAAGCCATCAGGAAATTATACTCCACCACAACCACTGCTGTCCTCTTTAAGGGGGGAAAAAAAGGTTATATGGCTTTGGTTTTGAAAAGAGGTTCTGGTAATTAAATTGGTTGGATGCACACCATCTGGAAAACAAATCCAGAATCTTTATTGTGATGATGCAGTGCTTATTGTTCCATTTGTGCTATGCTTTAAAGTCAGTTCACCCCTCCATTCCCCCTCCCTGTCTCCCCCCCATTGGATTTGCTATTCTGGGTAAGGATCTAATCACCGGTTTTATCAGATGCTTCCCTGAAAAGGGAAGAAAATCAAGAAAAGTAGGAAAATGGCTATGCCACTCTCCCTCTGTGATGGCCATTTTATTTCTCCGACATCATTCTCTTAATCTGTCCAAAGTTTCTTTGTGTGTCTCATTTTGATTGACCTCCCTATCTTAAATCACATGGCTGCACATCAACAGAAGCTGCCTGTGACACAGCACCTTTGTGGGTCTGAGGGCCCTTTTCCAAAATTGTTAATCTTTTTTTCCACCTTTAGTAAATAATATATGCAATGAAGGAACCATTGTCATTCTCGGGACAAAATGCTAAGTGCAAATAAGAACTGGTGGAATTATATTATACAACACCTATACTGAATAACAAAATATTATTTCTAAATCTCCCTAAATATTCCTTTTGTCTCCGTAGATCCCTTCCTTGGCTACAAGTTCAGGCCAGGGTCTGTTTCAGAGTTTTGATCCTGGTGTTTAAGGGTCTGCATGCTAATCTCCCCAACACCTGGCAGCTTGGCCAGCATGGTACGAATCTAAAGTCTGTAGGCAAATCAAAATCACAGCCAAGTGCAAGCATTGACTCACATCAGCTATCAGTTTGAGAAGAAATGTGGTTGATCAAATGCCGTCAAAAGTTGGACAAATGTTCATAGGAAAGCATAGTAGTATCTAAATGCAATGAATATTTCTGAAGAAGATTTTTGGAGTTTGGAGACTATAGAATTTCTCTCTTATTGCAAATAGCCTACAACTACTGGGGCAAGACAGAAAGGCTTAAATGCTTTTGGTAGTCTCAACTAGAGTAAACCCATTAAATCCATTATTGAGAAGTCTAAATGCCCTTCCTGAAACTGCAAACCCCAAGATTCCAGAGGATGTTGAAAGTGGAATCATCGCACTATAACAGGCTAGTGCGGAAATGGCCTAGAATAAACCCATTAAATCCATTATTGAACGGTGAGTCATCATTTAAGTAAATCTATTGATTCAATTGGTCTACTCTAGTTAAGATTACCAATAGGACTCAAGGCCATCACTTAATCCTAAAGTACAGGCGTGGACTAAGACGTAACATTTAAGTCTAGCCAAACTGTACCATTTTTACCTTAACGGAATGAACAGCCACCCAAACGGCAGTGTTGCATTCTAAGAACTAAAAACGCAGAGAAGGAAAGCAATCAAGGAGAAGTCCCAATGTTAAAAAGAACCAACTTCCTGCATGAATCGTTTTCTTCGGTTTGCTTCGGTTGAACAGACAGGCGTCCTTAACATGTATATTCATCATGATGACCAGCTAACTTCACAGAGCTTGGATGTGATCTTGTCAGTCAAGGGAGGGAAATGGATGCACTCAGGTCTTCCTCTGCCTGTTTGATAGACGCATATTTCTTTGAAGCTGCAGACAGGCGGCCTCCCGGCTGTCAGATCTGATTTAGCATTTCTAAACACTTGGTTTAGAACATCCTAGATTGGGTTGGCCTCCAGTGTTCTTTCTTCCGCACACTCGTCTGAAGATGCAAGGAAACACACATCACATCAGAAGGATGTATTCATGTCTCTTTCATTTCTGAGAATTGCATTCAAACAACTGGCTTATAGAATTTTCTTGAATACTTCATTAGATGTGCATAACTCTCTTTAGGCATTTCCATACATCTTCAATTCATAAATGAAAAGCAGAGGGGGCATATAAATAAACTCCAATAATCTCTATGATAACTGACAAGAAATAAGGCTAGATTACAGGGAAATAGAAACGTCACCCTCAATTACTTTTCGAATAACCACTGGGGGGATATATATTAAAAAAAAATAAACAGGATAGATATCAGTCTGTTTCCGGTCTCTGCCACCGCTAGACGTGTTCACCCATGTATCCATCCCAACCTCACTGTTGCAATAAACTGTTTTCGGGATGGGGGAATCCAGAAAGAACTTTGCATTTCAGCTAAGGTTGGAAAAGAATTTACAGGGTTTTGAAATTCTTGCCAAAATTGCCCTTTTCAACACTTCCTAGGACACCTTCTCATTAATCTAATTTTAAATCCCAGCTCCAGTAGACTTAGTGAATCAGGGGGAACTTTGTAAGCCAAAATATGAGACCCAGCATGGTGTAGTGATCTGAACTGCAAAAGGAGGCCAGAAAAAGGAAGAGGGGATTATTTCTTCCTTTATGGATTCCTAGGCTAATAGCAGAGTTGCAATCCCCCAGCAGGAATACAGCTGTCTGGACCTTGATCAAATAAGATTTTACTCTCTGAAGATTTTTTTTAAGTATAGCATCTGTCTCTCTCTCTCTGCGCACACACACACACACACACACACACACACAGTCATCCCTCCACATTTGCTAGGGTTCGGGGCGCAGGACCCCATGAAAATGGAAAAACCGTGCATAACTCTAGGCCTTCTCAAACCATATTTAACACACAAAAAAGTATGATCTCCATATTAAACCCACCATGGATTCCTTTGAGGCATCAGGGTTCCTTCCCAAGGCAGACATGGGGGGCGTGTGCCGCTTATTGCCACCTCCACTGTTGCCCCATACCATGGAACGCACAAATGCACAAACTGAATGCACAAATATAGGATGGGGGACATATGGCTGGATGACAGTACGTGTGAAAGGGATGTAGGAGTCTTGGTGGATTACAAGCTGAACATGAGTCAGCTGTGTGATGTGGCAGCCAAGAAAGTCAACGTGATTCTTGGTTGCATCAATAGAAGTGTGGTGTCTAGATCAAGGGAGGTAATGGTACCATTCTATTCTGCTTTGGTTAGACCTCATCTGGAATACTGTGTCCAGTTCTCGGCTCCTCAATTCAAGAAGGATATTGACAAGCTGAAGCATATCCAGAGGAGGGCGCCCAAAAAGGTGAAGAGTCTGGAAGCCATGCCCTATGAGGAGTGGCTTAGGGACCTGGGGATGTTTAGTCTGCAGAAGGAAAGGTTAAGAGAGGACATGATAGCTATGATTAAATATTTGAAGGGATGTCATGCTGAGGAGGAAGTGGGCATGTTTTCCACTGCTCCAGAGACCAGGACAAGAAGCAATGGATTCAAGCTGCAGGAAAGGAGATTCCATCTGAATCTCAGGAAGAACTTCCTGACAGTCAGAGCTGTCCGGCAGTGGAACATGCTGTTTCAGAGTGTGGTGGAATCTCCTTCTTTGGAGATTTTTAAGCAGAGGCTGGATGGCCATCTGTTGGGAGTGCTTTGACTGTGTATTCCTGAATGGCAGGGTGTTGGACTTGATGGCCATTGTGGTCCCTTCCAGCTCTGTGATTTTATAATTCTTTGCAAAATTTGCATATGACTGTTTCATACAGAAAAGGTGGTTTCCTCAGTGGCAGAGCTTGGAGTGTGTGGAGAGAGGGCAGGAGGGAGTGGGGCTACTGGGCAAGGGGTGTAACCACTATGCGTGGGAGTGTGGCCGTGGTGCACGGGACCATGGCCAAGGCATGTGGCGGCATGGCCAGGGTGCACAGGAGTGCGGCTACAAGCTGGGTCGCCTCAAAACATTGCTGCCTGGGGCAAATCACCCTCCCCGCCACCATGTCCCTACGCAACTGGGTTTTCTGAACAGCAGATGCTGTTTTCTGTGCAAAACACAACAACCATGTGCAAATTTGGTGCAGAATCAGTCCCAACTTACAGACAGGCTTTGAGAACCACATGGTTTTCAAAAGCTTTCTTATAACAGGAAGAAAATTGATGAAATCATTCATTGGTTTCACGGAGAGCAAATTAGTGGAGAATGACATCTCCAAATTCCAGCCTATTCAGAATTCAGGAGGCTCCATCTTCCAAGTAAATGGATTCAGTTTTACTTTACCCATTAAGATTGTTTCAAGACTGTTTGTTTGTTCATTTAATATTCTGCCTTTTTCTCTCCTCATGGGACCCAGACAACTCTCAGCATCAATTAAAAGCAAAGCACAGCAAAACACAAGGATGACCAAAAAAAAAAGGCTTTTTTTTTAAAGCAATTAAATACACTATCCTATTAAAAAGGTGACTTATTTAAAATGGTACAAAAGTGTTGAAAAATTTAACACTGAAAATAAAAGTACAACACAGACACAAATACATTAAAAGATCCTTATGCATAACCAGTTAATCACTAAAAGCCTATTTAAATAAAGGGCTTTCACCTTCAAGTAGAAGAACAGCATGGATGGGGCCAGCCTGCCTCCTACATAAAAAGAATTCCAGTGCATGGAAATCTTTTTCATGGGTCTTCTCCTGACAGGCCTGTGGCACTGATGGGACTGAAAGGAAGCCCTTCCTCAAAGATCTTGGAACCCAGGCAGGTCTGTATAGGGAGAAACAGTCTTGCACGTTGGCCATTTCTGCACTAGACTGTTCTAGTGCTATTATTCCACTTTCAACATTCTGTGGAATCCTGGGGTTTGCCGTTTAGGGAGGGGTTGCAAATTAAACTGCAAACTCCAAAATTCCACAGGAGGTTGAAAATGGAATAAAAGAACTATAACATCTAGTGCAGAAACGGCCATAGACCTGACCCACGCCTTGCAAGGTTTTATAGGTCATAACCGTTGTTTGGAACTAGCCCAGAAATGAACTGGTAGCCAGAGAAGCTCTTGCAACAAGGGAAGTATATGTTCCCAGTTACTAGCCCCACTGGCCACAGCATTTGGGGCTGATTGAAGTCTCTGAGCAAAGGCATCCCTGCGTAGGAGGCATTACAGTAGCCAAATGGGATGTACTCAAGGCACGAGTCTATTCTTTCTTCTTTTGGATGGCATGGCTGTGGGGGGATCTGAACCATACCAAGCGCTTATTTGACTCACTTATGTTTCCAAATATGAGCAGCACACTAATTTATGAGTTCTTTGTGTTGCTCTGAGAGTCAGTTCAATTCAATGCGTAGGAGTATTTTTTTTTCTTCTCACTTCACTTTCTGCTAAGATGCCCCAAAGTGCTGCATAACTTTCCATTTTTAATTCAATTTCTAACGTTTCTTGAACTGCTAAGCAAACGGGGCCTTTTTGTACATGTAAATCACATTCTTCCTAAAAAGAAACCATCTTTTAATAAACTTAATCTCTCTCTCCATCTCTCTCTCTCTCTCGTTTTAATCGTACACTTCGTATTATTAATGTGTCAGATTTCATTGCATGTTTTCCCCATTCCGCACATAGAGGGACAAGGCAGTGAAATATAACTGACGTGTCAAACATAATATATGGAAGGATGATTAGGGGGAAAACTTTTAGCATTTGTTGCAGATTAATATGTTAATTACACTGCACATTCTGGGGGAGAAAGGAAAAGATTAAGTATCTCCAAAGTAAATTTATTTTTTTTTAACCAGCTTTATTTCTCACACTTCATAAATTAACCAGCTGAATGCATAATGGAGTGAGATTCCAGCACGCTGGAAACTATGCAAGCCCTCGATGTGAACAAGAATGTGATACAGATAATGTCTTGGCTTCAGAATACGTTCTTCATCACAGCAGGTGATGCATAGCTCCAAACACCTTTTTCTTTTAGAAACCTTCTCAACAAGAGGTGGATCCACACTGTGCAACTGTAGGTATCACCATAACTGCCACATTCTGTGGATTCCTGGGATTTGTAGTTTGGTGTGGTACTTAGAACTTTGGTGCGGTGCTTAGAATTTTCTTGCACATTCTGCTAGACAAGAGCCTCAGAGCTCTCTAAGAGAGAATTCTAAGTACCTTACAACTCCCAGGATTTTATAGGCTGAAGTTATAGCAGTTAAAGTAGATTCAAAGGCCATTTCCACACTACACTGTTACAATGCTATTATTCCACTTTCAACATCCTGTGGAATCCTGGCATTTGTAGTTTACTTGGACCAAAAACCTCTCTGGCTGAGAATTCTAAATGCCCCTACCGAAACTGCAAACCCCAGGATTAAAACACACAAATATATATATATATATATATATTACTCATTTACCATAATGTTTACTATTACTGGTATGTTACTGTTAGCACTATAAAGTCATTTAAACAAAATGTGAAATATATAAAGATGATTGGTGTTGTTTTATTTGCTTCTAACGTGTGTGTGTGTGTGTGTGTGTGATTCAAATTTTTAAAGAACTGCAGCCGACCAGCCAACTTATGCCCTTACTGACTGGGGTAATGGGATTTGTAGTTTGACATGTCTGGAAAGCCCAAGACCGCAGAAAGTTGCATTGAACTGTGTGTTGCCTAATATGTTCTAAAATTAGTCAATGTCAATTTGCTTGGAAAGAAAAAAAACTAGGCAATACGTTCCTCGAATATGCAATTAAATAATATTCCATTTAATTGTAAATTAAAATAGCTGAGCGGTCAAATTTATGCCATTTGTTTAGGAAATATCTGAAATAGCACCAAGGGGGAATGCAATTTGAATCAATTATTTAAATCAGCTTATTCCCCCTTTGTCGATTTAAACCATAATTTAAAGTGACGGAATGAAAATTGCCTTGATATAAATGGATCCATCTTGGCTTGCCAGGCTGGCTTTCCTGCCATGTGGGACCCAGGGCAGGAAAGAGGACCAAATGACCCTCTAACATAAAAAGAGCCAAACATTGGACCTGCTTGGTTATGCCATATGCTGTAGAATCTAACTGGGCACTACAGGCCACTGACCAAATCTAATTAAATGTCATTCTTCATTCTCAATTTGCCATAAGACAATTTTCAAATGCTGTTTATGGCCATTAACACATAGCACAGTCAGAAAGACTTATCCGACAGTGTTGTCGAGAGAGAGGCAATACAAAGATGGGAAATGCAACAATCATGCCATTTTGCATTGATTCTTATATTTTCACTGGGACTCTTCTCACCATATGTACAGTTAATTTCTTTTTGAGATCATCATTTGATGGTAGTTATCATTAAGTATCTGAAGAGATGTCACTTGAAGGATGAGGCATCTTGTGTTTTGCTCCAGAGACTAGAACATAACCCAGTGGATTCAATTTGTAAGAAAAGAGATTCCACTTAGACATTAAGAAGAACTTTTTTACTGTAAGAGCTGTTCCAACATTTGGATGGATTGCTTTGTTCTCCCTGCCACGCAAGCTGATGCCAGGTAATGTCATGCAACGCCAGGTAGTGCTTTCATGTTTGGAACAAAGGCCATTTTCACTCTACACTGTTACAGTATTATTATTCTATTTTCAACATCCTATGGAATCCTGGGGCTTGGAGTTTAGGGAGGGGTATTTAGGATTCTCAGCCAGAGAGCTCTTTGACCTCAATAAACAACAAACCCCAGAATTCTGCAGGATGTTGCAAGTGGAATAATAGCATTATAACAGTGTAGGGCAGAAGAAGGGGATGGTGGAACTGAGTGAGAAACAGTGTGTTTGGAAGGAGAGATGTTATTTTAACAAGCTTTGATAAGAGGAAACAAATGCAATTTCAAGGTTATGCAGTTGGCAGGTGGGATGAGAGCCTCAGAAAAGAGTTGTTTTAATTAGCTGTCAAATAGGATGCCTGCGTGTACAAATTTTGCCATGTTACAATTTACAAGGCACTGTAAATTCTAAAATCCTTTAGTCTTGGCCATTGCCAGTATATGCCCCTGTTGCTTTGCTATTCCCAAATAAAGCTTTTGGAAAGTTTCAAGCCTAATTTCTGGGACTAGAGTTACTCAGTACATGACAAGTGTCCACACTTAGAGATCTTTAAACAGGGGTTGGATAGTCAACCCTTAGGAATGCTTTAGTTGTGTATTCCAGCATGCCAGGGGTTGGACTAGATGGCCCCTTCCAAGCCTAAGATTCTGTGAATCTGTCTTTTTTAAATCTTCCGCTACAAAATCCCACATCAGATAAGAGATACTGTTTTCTTCCCAAGTCCCCAGATTAGCTTTTGAAAGCCAGAGAGCAACCACAGACCAGTATAATGCATTTTAGGTCAAATTGTCAAGGATAATCCCATGCAAATTGGCATGTCTAAGCATTAAGGTTGACAAAAATCTCAATAAATGATTCCAGCCCGACAGTGTGCTGATTGCCAAATTTAGCATGAAAACAGTTCCTCCACTGGTAATAACAGAATTAAAAAGAGATACATCTATGCAGCTCTTGATGAGGGAAGATCCTCTTCCCGGCACGATATGGATTTGCTTATTATTGTAAGGACAGACACAGAACATGTAATTCACATCAATTTCTGATTTGTGGAGGAGAGCTTAATCAGCAGTGACATTTTGATAAAGCATTTCGGAAGGCATTAATGCTGGGGGGGGCAGAAAATATTTTATACTGGGGAAAGAAAAAAACATAACCATCTACCAAAAGCTGGGACATGATGGAGATTTCTAGGCATTTCCTTCAGCTCTAAATGCCCATAAACAGAAAGTAGAAGAAAGTTTCACAGCTAATGTTTCATTTTTCTACACTAAAATACCTGAATGATTTCACCCTCTCTTCAGGCTGATAAGGACCCATCTCTTCAATCTTACTACTCGTTTGGAAAAGTCCCTCATTTGAGGTCCTACCACACCACTTAATGATAACACTATGGTTCCACTTTAACTGCCATGGTTCCATCCTACGGAACACTGGGGTTTGCTCTTTGGGAAGCACTAGAGCTCAATTCTAACAGCCTTCCCTAGAACTGCAAATCCCAGGATTCCATAGGATGGTGCCATGGCCAGTTAAAATGGAATCATAGCGCTATAATTCTCTAGTATGAAAGGACCTTGAGTCTTGAATGTCCAAAGTTATACTATCCAGACTGTAGCTCTGTGAGCAAGGGATAACCCTTGGCAAGACTGTGCCATTAGAATCACTGTGAAGTGCAAAAGGGCCCAGGAACTGAAGTATTCCACCATTCTGCTTCTGGTGACCATTTGGCTTGTTCTGGTTTGACTTGATAGGGTCTAACACGGCAGGTCTCAACCGTTGGCTCTCTCAATATTCTTCCGTTGAAAACTGGCAATCCTCAACTACAGATAGGGAAGAAGAGAATATTCATTCTTTTTGTTTGCCTGTCAAGATAGGGTTTCTCAAAGCTTGAGAGGCCCCATCAAATAGACTCACGGCATCCGAGAGGTTATTCACAGTTGCTGAAGTTCCTTACAATTGCTTTTGTCTGTACAAACTCTGAGACTTTTTCTGCACAGAAAGATACTTTCCAGTCCCTACAATAGATGTTCTGAACAACAAAGAGAAACCCTGCATTTTGGCATATATACACACATATACATATACTCTGCACACAATAACCCCTTGGTGGATCTCAGAACTCTAGTTCTGTCTCTGCATCTATCTGTCTATCTATCTGTCTGTCTGTCTGTCTGCCTATCTGTCTGTCTGTCTGTCTATCTACCTATCTGTCTACCTGTCTGTCTATCTATCTATCTATCTATCTATCTATCTATCTATCTATCTATCTATCTATCTGCCTGCCTGCCTGCCTGCCTGCCTGCCTGCCTGCCTGCCTGCCTGCCTGCTTTGGCCTATCTATCTGTCTGTCTGTCTGTCTGTCTGTCTGTCTGCTGCCTGCCTGCCTGCCTGCCTGCCTGCCTGCCTGCCTGCCTGCCTGCCTATCTATCTATCTATCTATCTATCTATCTATCTATCTATCTATCTATCTATCTATCTATCTATCTATCTCTATCTGCCTGCCTGCCTGCCTGCCTGCCTGCCTGCCTATCTGTCTGTCTGTCTATCTACCTATCTATCTACCTAATCTCTATCCATCCATGGACTCAGTAAACTAGAAGCCCCAGAATTCCGTAGGATGTTGACAACGGAAAATAGCACCTGTAACAGTGTGGTGCAGAAATAGCCTCTCACTCTTTCTTTGTCCTGACCTCTGCTCACCTCTGGTCTAGTGGTTTTTAAGAAAGGGCTCGTAAGAAGGCAATGTTCTCTTTTAAACTGTACTGTTTTAACTGATTTTAATCATTTAAAGTGTATCTTTTAAAGTGTTTTAATATTATGAATAGCTGAATTCTATCTTTATATTGACTTTTTCTTTTTTTTAGCTATATTGTATTCATTTTAATTTGAAAGACACTTTGACTCCCAATCTTGGGGAAAAGGCAGGGTACAAATAAAGTCGAGGAGGAGGAGGAAGCCAAGAAGAGCGGCCATTCGAAGCCAAGAAATTGGACAAAAGACCCCCTCGCTACCACTTGGCTCAATACAGAAAATGTTCTTTATTTCTCTCACCTTCCATTGCTTCTTTTGCATAACATGGCTTAAGCTCTTCAATCACAATTTCATTTTGCCAAAACAAAAAGGACAGAAGAAAGATCGACAATCAATTCCAACGAATATAAAAACATGCAAAGGTGTGTCTCATCAAATCTCGTTATTCCAAACCTGTCCCCCTCCCCAGCAAAGACCTAAATTGAAAAATATTTTGACTGACTTTGACAAGACACCAAAAGGAAAAAAAAATCTATTGTCGTCTCAGCTCTGATTGGAATCTGGGAAAATATGATGGGTTTCAGAAGGTTGAAGAAGAAATAGAAAGGTCGTCCGGCTGTGGCTGCCATCACTCAGACAGTAATTGCAATGACAAAGCCAGGCTTCTTTTTACACCCCCCTACACACACACACACACACACACACACCTCCCTCCTTGTGTGTTCTCAAAGAAGTGCAATAGCTGGATAGTTTGCAATTGCTGAGCTTGACAACCTGCCATTTTAATTGTTTTTTTTTTTTTTTCTGGATGGCTGAGGTGAACAATAGTCATTTGCAAAATGTAATGAACTGAAACCTGCCAGCAAAATGGAAATTTTATAGATAGGCTGTGAAGATTTTTGGGGTGGGGGGTGGAGGAAAGCAATCTTTCATTTCTTTTCTAAGAACCCAGTCTTGTTCAATGTGTGGCTAAAACCAAAAGACCACAAATGCAAGAGCTCCCATCGGGTTCCACTCACAGAGGCAACGGACCTTCTGTATATGCTGGGTTTCCATTCCAGGATGCCAGAAATCGCAAATGCTCACATCCCATTATATTCAATGGCAGCAACATGTCCATGGATGCTTCAGTGCGTGTGCACACACTGCACCACCATTTTAGGCATAGGACACAACACTCCACAGGTGGTTGAAATTGCAGATCCGGAGGTCACAGACAAAAAGGGCCCACTGTATAGCACATCCAAAATCCCCCCCAAAAAAAAATACAGAGAAAATGCATGTGTGTGTGTGTGTGTGTGTGTGTGTAAAATCCACTATCTGCTGGAATGCTCAAGACAGCATGCATCTCCCTTTCTCTTCCTGGATTACCTACACGTGACTTGGACTGGATGGACCTATCATGGCTGCTTCCGTTATGATAATCCGTCACTTGCTGGCTACAGCCATAAGACACCATGGGACTTTGGAAAGATACACCCCACCATAGAAACACAGGTGTTTTGTTTTGTTTTTTTAACCTTTGCATGGGATCCCTATGATGCCCAGCAGATATGGACAGAATTTTGTCATGCCCTCCCCCCAAAAAAGCAAAGTTTTTAAAATTCAAAGAAGAAGAAGAGGAAGAGGAGGAAGAAAGTTGTTGTTTGAGCAGGGGCTCTAAAATAAACTTGGGAACTACATATGGCCAATCCTTGCCCACCTCTGGTCTATATTAAGATGCAAACCAGGAACTCCACTTTACCTCTTGGGTTATGATTCTGATTTGAGAAGGCAGAAGATCGAGTTCCTTCTTTATCCATCATGATGCCCAGATTATAGACATAACCCAGGGTTATCACTGTAACCACCCTGAAACGGTACGAAATCCCTCTTGCACACAGATAATTTTTAAACCTGTATATAAATCTATGCACCACCTTCACAAAAACACAAAGTTGGAAATGCTGAGCTTGGTTTACTCTCAAAAACAGTGACTTCAACTAAAGCTCTCAAACTGAATGCATTTGTTTAATATACTTTTAGGTAGCGGAGAGAGGATGGAGGGGGGAATCAAGCAATCCATGCAGATGTTCCTTAGCCTGCGATGAACTTTGAGGCTACCTGAGGGCAGATAATTAAGAGTCTAAATTAGAATTTTATATCTGGCGGTCTAATTCATTCCAAAAATGGCAGAAAACGTGGCAGGGGAGTGATCTTTTGCAAGGGAGCAGACAAACAGGAAAACTTGTAACTAAGCAATTTTAATAAGTTTGAGGAGAGGAGAAACTAATTTCTTCCTAATCAGCTCAATCTACTTTAGATAGAGTATACCTGTTTTTTAAATATATATATATATCAACAACACCACAGCAGTGGCTTAATATTCATATAATAAGATCTGCATGCATCATGCTTATTTATCTACTTTTAAAAAAATGAGGTTTCAGACAAAATCCTATGTTCTCCTTTCCCTGTTCAACTGCTGTTTAATACTTACAGTGCACAAAAAGATCCATAGCACAGGAGTGAAGAAACATGTAGGTTCATGCCCAGAACATCATTTTTCTAACGAAGTTCTACAACAAAGTGTTGAAGAAACCATTTTCCCACCATCACATGTACATCATATCCTCCCTCATTGCACAGATGAAAACTAGGACACCTGCAGCCAAACAACATCAGGGTGTGGCCAAAATGGCAAAAGTCATTGATAAGGAAAGACTGACAAGCTAGAAGAGGGTGCAGCAATTTGCTTTTGCCTGAGCCTACTGGGAAGGGTGAGATTCTGACCCTTCCTACCATTTCCTTCCCTGCTGAATTGAACACCAACTCCTTTTGTGTGGGTTTGTTTCAGATATTTTTATTCATAAATTTTCTAAATACATTAAAGCTATAACTACAAAAGAGAAAAAAACATATACCGCATGCACAGCTGCTGAAGGAGCAGTTAACACATGAAAAACGGGGCCTAACAAATTCGTAACAACTTGTGCCATGGCTCACAAAGCAGTTTGTGCAAGGGAAAGCAAAAGATCAATCTTAATACTTGCACAAAGACAGAAGCAAAGTTTCTACAAGGTGCAGAAACTTGCTGGTAATGGAGTGACACCAAGAGGGAGGCCAAATCTTTGATGTGTAATGCTAAATATGGCAAGATGTCAGAAGCATCATTTATACTTCTAGCTGGTGCTATTCTCATCAGCTCTGACCAAGTCCCTTTACCTCTCACTAAAGCCCATGGACACACTGCTCTGTGAGCAGAACAGACTGGATACATTCAGCTGTCATAATTACCGTTTCTTTGAATAAGCAATATAGAGACCAGAAATGTTATTTATATTTTTTTAAAAAAAATAGATCTGCTATTTTATCGATTTTGATGAGTCGCTCTGTGAGCCTTGTAATTTGAAGAATATAGTGAAAAAAGCTTAGATAGAACAGTATAGGTTTTGTTTATGGCACTCAAGGATAAAATAAGAACAACTTTTGACAGCTACAAGAGCACTTTTCAGCATGAACCACCCCAGTATGTGCTCCTTAGCAATAATCCAACAAAAGCGTTGGGACGCAATTAAACTCTTTGCACGACGCATGATCTCTCTTGGACTTTTACCACAGGAGATATAATTTGGCTAATAGCTGATTAATTTATTTTTAATCACAGCATTTTTGCTTTGGTGTCGGATTCCCTAAAGGTTAATGGTTCCAGTGAATTTCGGTAACCCATGTAAACCTCAAGAGCATTTTCACTGAAGGCTACCGAGATCTGCCTTTGCATATTCCTGGTGTCCTTCTCTTTCCACTGGAGAATATTCCACCACCATCTTATACTGATAGGGAGACTTTCTGCCACTTTGTTGGTTGGCCATGCTAGGAGGTAAGGGCTGGATAGTAGCTATTGAAAGAAAAAGCTTCAAGCTGTAGAGAGGCATTGCTAATCTGAGTTCCTGGGACCACTGGCAGTAATAAACGCACAAGGGAATGGTAAGCTATCTGCTAACGCAAAGGTAGTGTGTATGTGTGTGTGTGTATGTATATATATATATGTATATGTGTATGTATGTGTGTATGTATATGTGTGTGTGTGTGTGTGTGTGTGTATGCTGTCGGCCCTCTACATTTTTGGGCTTAACTTTCACGGATTTGATTATTTGTGTGCTTTGTTTCTGCATGCCTTTCCTAAGGCTAAGTTACTGTCATAAGAACTTTGAACCAAAATACGCTGGCATTTTTGATCCTGCTCTTTGCTTCTGCCTAGCACAGGAATGCACCCTGCTAGAATTTCTATGAATTTCTATTTCTATGAATTTACTTTCATCTCTTGGGCTGAAAGAGGGCTCCACACCCCTGCCACACAGCTAACAGAAGCAAAAGGAAAGTGCTTTCCTCCCTAAATGTATCCACTTCCAATGAACTGGGAAATGGACTATAAAACACATGAAGATACCTTATATCACATTCAGATCATTGGTGATATAAGCTAACGATACAAGTTCACTACTGTTTATTCTTCAGAGCAGCAGCTCTGCAAGGAATCAGAAAAAGATCTTTCCAGTCCCATTACCTACCATTCTTTCTGTTTTAAATAAAATGGAATGATAAAAATTGAACCCAGGACATCTAAAGTGCAAAGCATGCATTCTTCAAACCAAGAGTGCTTTTATTTTTGGACCTTCCTTGAGGCACAAACACAGGTAACATTTACTTCCGAGCACATGAAATTACCACACTGACTGTGGATTTATTCAGACAAACCTTCTCCCAAATCACATCCCTCCAGCTGTTCTGATCATCCCTGGTCATTTGGCATTGCTGACTGGGACAATTCCAGATTGATATTACTTTGACCAGCAGTGGCTTTGCTTTGTTTCTGGCTCAATCAAGCTTTTTCTTAGCCCTGCAATACAGATTCTTCAACTGCATTTACCAATGAATTATGGATGCTCAATGTATAAGAAGTGTAATTCATAAGGCTGCCATTTATACATCACCCCCAAAAGATAAGGAAGAAAGATAAGCATATTGATTCAATTTTAGAAATAGAGTCACTGAAAAAATCAGAGTTGGGTAACACCTTGATTAAGATCCCCCCCACCAATACTACCAAAGGGTGTGACCTTTTGAGTTCTCTGGATGTTGTTGGACTGCAGCCTCCAACAATCTTCACTATTGTCAAAGCTGATGAGGGATGCTGGGATTTGTAGTCCAGAAATATCTGAAGGGCCACATAATTCCCACCTGTAAGAAACAGAATCAGGAGGGAAAGTATTCTGGTAGTGGCACAAGAATGAGATCTTCTTAGGTGAGAGCATCACTAGTGATGGTTAATAGTGGGATCACCACCATGAGATTTTCAGGAGGACACCTTCAAAGACAAAACTATCATAAAGATCCTTTAGCATCAACCGTCATCAGCATCTCTTTGCAGAAGAGAGTCCACAGCAAGTTCTTTAGAGGAAAAACTGTGTTTTTTTTCCCCCATGCCTGCTGTAAGCCACCATCTTGAAATACACATTTCACTTTCTACCATTTATAATTTCATTTGCAAAACATTTATTTTCCTCCTTAGCAGGTGCTTTTAAAAGCAAATGCTTCCATTAGTGGCTATGTTACTACAAACAAATAGCACCCAGTCTGTACCTTCCATCAATCTGATCTGTCATGACAATTAAATGAGAAAGGAAAGAGCTGTTGATAATGTTTCATTCCTTCCAGTCACTATTAATCATTTATATGGCTCTTTTTAATAAGGGGGAAAATACACCTGGGATGTTAGCAGAGCAACCAAACTTAAATCCACAGGAAAGGGGTTTTGCAGAGGGAGCTGTGTGAAAGTTGAGGAAGCTCTGAATGTTCAAGAAAAAGACAAAAAGGGTTTGCATGTTTCTTTGGGTTTCAAACTTTTTCCTCTCCAGATGTTTTGAACTACAGGACCCTTATTGTTGGCCATGCTGTAGGATGTGTAGGGAAATCATCATCATCATCACCACCACCACCACCACCACCACCACCACCACCACCACCACCACCATTATTTTCATAATAAAAGGTCTCAAGGTGGCTTAAAAATTCTTAAAACTAGGACAGATGGAAAGCCATCAAGAAAGTAACACAGCACACCAGTAAAAGCCCATCACAGTCCATTCCTAAATGTCTGATGGAAGAGGAAAGTTTTAACTTACCAGCAGAAAGAGAGCAAGGAGGGAGCCAGGCTGAGGCTGGCCTCCCTGGGGAAGGAGTTCCAAATTCTGAGAGCAATCACTGAGAAGGTCCTCTCCCTTGGCCCCACCAAGCAAGCCTGGGAAGGTAGTGGTACCTAGAAAAGGGCCTCTTCTGAAGATCTCACAACCCCAAGATGCTCATAAAAGGGAAGAACTCATCTCACAAGCAAGGGCAAACAATTTCCCCATTATCCTTGCCTGAAGAAAAAAAATATTAAGATTTCTCTGCAGAGTTAGACCAAGTTCCTACATCCCTTCAATATAGTGAAACAGCAGAATTATATAAAGAGAGCATAGTGGTAATGGCTTGAACGTTGGACTACAACCCTGTAGACCAGAATTCAATTTCCTGCTCAGCCATAGAAATCTGGGGCATAAATCAACTGAGTGACCTTGGGGCACTCTCAGGCCCCAGAAAACCCTGTGATGGATTCACCTTAGAGTCACCATAAGTTGTAAGCAACTTGAAGGCATGCAACAACAAGAATTACATAGAATCATTGAGTCCAACCCCTTGCTCAGTGCAGGATTTCCAGCTAAAGCAACCCCAGCAAGTGGCTGCCCAGACTCTTTTGGAGGACACCTAGAGAAGGAGACCCCACCTCCTCTTGAGGCAACTGGTCCCATTGCCAAGCTGCTCTCACTATGAAAAAGTTTCTTCTAATGTTCAGTCAAAATCCACTTTCCTGTGTAACTTCAAACCATTAGACCTGGTCCTAACCTCTGGGCAGCACAGAACAGATCTGAAGTATTTAAAAGAACTTGCATTGCAAAACTCTCATCATCAAAGCACAATGTATATGGATAAATGGTCAAAGTGCTGGGCTGACACTCCTACTGTGTAAAATCAATGTGCAATACACATTCAGAAATGCACTTTTGCATGAGCACCTGCATGTGGGACTCAGCTTATGCTGCCATCAGCTAGCATTGCCCACAAGCCATGCGCATAGTGCAACTTACACAGAGGTATTCATAATTCAGGAACAAAAATATGTAGGGTTTTTTTTCTGTAGAAAAGGTTGGATCTGCTTCCAGATACACCGAAAAACCCACCTGTATTTTGTGCAAATGAAGATTTTGTAAGGGATGCTGTGAGGTGAAGCCATTAAATTACTCAGTGGGGCCTGAGATCCTACATCAATGAGTCAGAGCATAACTTTATGCTCATGGAGTTACTTGCTAGTTACACAACACTGCCATGTTATAGAACTGTGATGTTGCATAACCAAATGTGCCCTGATGTGCAATTCACAATGGCACTGTATATCTAACTCCATTTCTGCAACCTTGAATTGAATTTGGTCATTTTGCATTAGACAAAAATGTTCAGCTGTTTCTGGAAGGGAATGTGCACCTGCACAGGTTACCAACAGGATGCCAGGAAAATGAATTTTAAAAGACAAGTATTCCTTCTATCACTGGGCTTATAAGAGTTGGAGGGTCAAAAGGTTCCCAACCAATAACACCACTTTTACTCATTCCCTTTTGACTTTACCTTCTTTCATTCGTCTCCATTTTCTTAAGCTGTGTGCACATTGCTTTTCAGATAAAGTGCCTCTGTATCTCAAATAAAGTACCTCTGCTTTAACTAATTAATTAAGGAATTGATTAATTAATTAATTTTAAAAATAAACACATTACAATGGAATCAATACACCCAGAGGGAACTCCGCTTACAGATTACACACTCCAGAAATGTACTTTTCTTCAAAATGTCTACCAGCACACAACCTTATAGCAGGAAAAGGCAATGTGTGGGCATCCAGATGATATCAGACTGCAACTCCCACAATCTTTCCCTACTTCTGTGCTGACTAGGACTGATGGGAGATGCAATCCAAAAACATCTGGAGGCCCGCACATTCCACATCTCCTCCCTACAACAATTAGTTTTCCCCAATTCTCTCATGGTTTATGATGTGAAATATGCCAGTGCAGCTACAGTGGAGGTAGGGAATTGTGGTCCTATAGATGTTGTTGACCAATAACTTCAGCTAGTCAGCATAGATCATGGTGAGAGATCATGGGAGTTGCACTCCAACAAGTTCTTGAAGACTATGACCTAAATCCTACAGTCAAGCAAATGAATCAATTGGATTGGGAGCCCTGGTGGCGCAGTGGTTAAATGCCAGTACTGCAAGCCACAAGGTTATGAGTTCGATCCTGCCGGGCTCCAAGATTGACTCAGCCTTCCATCCTTCCGCAGGTCGGTAAAATGAGTACCCAGCTTGTTGGGGGCATGTATAGAAAAATGTATCAAAATACATGCTATTTCTAAGTTGTTCTCCGCCTCGATCCATATGGAGAGGCGGAATACAAATAAATAAAAATAAAAAAATAAAAAAAAATTTATCTACATGTTGATTCACCACTCCACAACTTATTGTATGGTCCTGCTTTCGTTGGGAATAACAGGATTGTAGCCCAGAGCCATCCATTCCTCACAGATCAGCTGTATCTTCACAGACTGGACCTTGTGCATTTGTATAGCATATAACAATACGGCAGCAGAAAAGATCAAGTTCTCATTAATGACTCCAGATTAACTTGGCCAGTTGGCTTTGTTAATTCTCAGCTCTAAGGATAAAGTCTTGGTCATTGATGATGGTGACCTTTTTCTGGTCGTACTTCTAGCCTGTACTGAGCCAAAATGGAGATCAAACTAGGAAATCCATTTCCTGAGATATCTATAGGAATTCAAACATCACAAAGCTTAGATGCTTTTGGAACCTTATCTGGACCAAACAGAACCTTAAGCCATTAAGAGACTTGATTTGAATGGATTCCATACCAACAGTTCCAATTTGCATTTCCCTTATCAAAATGACAGTGTCCAATAACGTAAGAGGATTGGACTCCTCTGACATATTAATCCAACTCATAATGTGTTCCTATTTTTCAACACATTTTTTTAAAAAATGTCCATATAACAGATTCAATAACCCACACATAAGTGAGATACAGCATCAGGGAATAGAGTCAGAGAGAGCACAATCCACTAGTCATATTATTACAAGAACATAAGTGATGGGATTTCTCTGGGAAAGGCTAAGTAATGTTAATTTCCTGGAAGCAGATCCAACCTTTGTACCCAACAGCTCAGCACTGCAGGCAACACATCTGTTAGCCATGTGAAGGACTTGGTACTGGGAAGGACTTGGCTTTACTACTTAGCTACTCAGCTGGAGGCCTAGAAAGTGATGTTTTGCTTGATGTAGCAAACCACAGGGTTCCCAGAATAATAATGCCTGAAACATCATCATTTTTTAAAAAAGAGAAATGCCCCTCACATTGATATCCTTTCCTCCCTGAAAGCACTAAATTAAGAGAAATCAGTCTAGTTTTAAAGACTTACTCCAAAGGGAATGAAACTTTGCAAACAGACAAGGATTAAAATAGCAGCCCACACATGCAAATCTGAGAAGATTGGCAAGACCATCACAACGTCCTGCCTTTGAAGGAACTATCCATTTCATTATCAGAATACTAACAGGCAGAAAACTTAGCTCCAGTAATCCAAAAGGCTGAGCAAAAGATGTTGCCATGGGGCAAACGTAAGTGCTGGTTCTATTGCAGTGGAGATATTGAGGACATAGTCACCCTTCAAGACATTACAGAGATGGTCTTTGTTTTCCAAAAAGTCAAATGGGTTTCAGCCTATGAATGTGCACAAGACCTTTTTCAATGATACCATTTCACATCAAAACTATAAAAGTTTTTCAACCAGGACATCCAAAACCACCCAACACAGTCTTCAGCACCAATGCCATAGTAATTTTCCATTTAGAGATGGAAGTAAGTGACATTTGTGACATCCTTCCAAAGGAAGAATGCTCATATTCTCTCATCTTTGAATCACCCACCAGAAAGAAAGAAAGTGAGCTACTTACCCCAGGCTCACATGCTTCATCTGTTGTTGTTGCTGCTGCTGTTGTTATTGTGTGCCTTCAAGTTGTTTCCAACTTATGGTAACCCCAAGGTGAACCTATCACAAGTTTTTTCTGGAGCTGAGAATGTGTGACGTGAGGTCACTCAGTGGGTTTCCATGGCTGAGCAGAGAATCAAATCCTCCATACTCTGCCAATAAAAGCATCTGACAAAGTATCCAGTGCCCATATTTGAGACCTCCTGTGGCCTTCACAATTTGACTTTTGCCATTCAAATTTCCCCAACTTCATCAGCTATATTTCAGTTCATTGAAATGGCAGACAGCCCACTCAACCACCTACCTGGCAACTTGGCAACTTCCATTTGAACTGCCATGATTTCATTCTATGGATTCCTGAGGTTTGCAGTTTAGGGAGGGTTGCTTAGAATTATAAGCCAAGAACTCTAGTGCCTCCGAAATGACAAACCCCAGAAGTCCCTAGGATGTGGTCAATGACAGTTTAAGTGGAATGCTCATCCTACAATTGTGTGTTGTGAAAGAATCCTCAAAAACAAACACAATCAGTAGTTACATGCCTGGGCTACACACACACACACACACACACACACACACGTACACACAGAGCTACTTACGTATAAAAATCTGGCATCTCCTAGTGAGGATAATGAGATGGTTCCAGGAAAGGGGCAAATGTTTCCTTTTCTCTGAGAGTATATCTGCAATGCCCTTTCAATTCTGCATGCTCTGGTGAAGGCACACAAAGAGCAGACATGTTCCCCATGGAACGGAAGAGCTTGCGGTGTGTTAATCAATCAGTCACAGATATAAAATCCACTTTGCCAGAGCCAAGCATCAGCCAGCCAATTTAGATGTAATAAGAACTAATCCAAGCTTCTTCTACACCTGAGCCTTTGCTGGAGCATGGTCGGAGAACATCGGTGGGTTAATGATTTGTGATGATGAACTGGCTTTTGGAAAGACCAGTCATCCAAGGTTGATGTTGACTGAAGAGGACTCTTATAACACTTTGGGGGTGAAAAAAAGAACAGAGGTGGAAATATAACAGGGTCAATATACCCTGCAAAGGTTGTGGGTAGTGAAGGCAACAGACATGTTTATTTTTCCTCTGTGAGGAATTTTACCTCAATGTATGTGGCTATGTCTGGCAGGAAGATACGGAAGAGTATCAGAACTTTAATACTGGCCACTGAAGAAGACAACAACTTTGAAACATGCCTGGCCTTTCTTTTACTGACATCTTGTTTGGACCTACGGTCATCAATTTTCCTTTGGTTAAAGATTCATGCCCAGTGAACCTTGCATTGCTATTGAATTGTTTGGACTATGCCATTTAATATATGGGCTATTGACTGATTTGCAGATTTATTGCCACTTTCTAGTATTTGTTTATTAATATGTATTCATTTATTTATTTCCTGATCCTTTTGCTTTCTTTCTCTCAAAGGGAAAGCAACCCAGCTCCAGAACAGTGGTCAGTTTCTAATTTGCCTGTTAGATGCCTTAGTTGTTGTGGTTGTTGTACGTCTTCAGACTTATGATGATACTAAGAAAATCATAGGATATTCTTGGCAAGATTCACGTGGAAGGGCTTTGCCATTGGCTTCCTCTGAGGCTGAGAGAGTGTGACTTGCCCAAGACCCTCAAAGTGGGTTTCCTTGGCAGAGAAGGGATTTAAACCCTGATCTCCAGGAGTCCAAATTCAACACTCAAACCACTACATCACGTTGGCTCAATCTGTACGTTTACTTGTGCGTTATTTATTGAACTCGTTCTTCATCTTTCCTCAAGAATGGATCTCAGTGTGGCTAACAACATGAAAAGCTGAAAAGAAAATATACACAACTGAAACCATAAGGCGGATTAAAACGCAAGTCAATCTGTTTCTTTACTTGCATTCCAATCTGGTTTAGGTATTTGTTTTCTTTTTCATTTTTTTTCATGTCATTGGCCACATGGAGAGCAATCCAAGATGGCATACAAACTCAATCAGGACTGAAACTTGCCTTGTGCACACCAGAGCTTTTTGGGGAGACAAAAAGAATTTCTCCTAACTGATCAATTTCAGGACATGCCACCAAGCAAATGCGCTGGCCAAAATCTGAGAGAACTGCAGCAGTCGAAGGAGATATGCACAGCTCAAGAGAGCTTTTACTGTATATGGGCCAACGAAGCAGGGTAGAAAGTGCCTTTCAGGAGTCAACAGCCTGTGCAGAGAACTGGCAGTGGCAAAAGACAGAAGCACCAGAACGGAAAGGGCACCTTTGCACCCCATCTCTACCGGCACACCAAAGCCCACTTCTAGCCCACAGTAGGGCTGAGATGCTGAGCATAATGGCAAAACGCTGCTCCAGAGCTCAGTGGCGCCAGACTAGCTCACAGTGGCCTGCCGCTCAGCAATCCCTTTCCAGTCATAAAAGGCCACGTGCCCCGAGCAGCCGAACGTCTCACTCAAACTCTGTTTCTCTTGAAACAGAGCCAAGCGATAAAGAGGAGCCTGATAGAAAAGCAGCATTGGAGCAGATGCCCAAATAAATCAAACGGCCACATGCAACCAAACAGATATAGATGGGAAGAGATAAAGAGAATGGCAGGACCCCTGGTAGGGGCACCAAAAAATATTTAGAAGATTTTCTCACCCTGAATGAGAAAGGATGTCTTGACTGTGCATCAAACACAATCTGCTGTACGTGTTTCTGGTGCTCTCTCTTTCCCGCCCGCCCCCATCATCCATAGTGTTTGTGCCTTTGCTACCCTCCCCAGTCATTTACTTATAAAAGAATGCATAATTCAATTTTCAAAAAGACATGCTGACCTATAGATATATTTATATCTTGCAATATTACATATAACTACGTCACAGTACTACATCACGATGTTAAACATAACTACATCAGCAACACAAAACAGTAAAGCTAGTTGGGCCTCACAAACATTCAGAATTCAGTTGCTGGTGATAGCTTCCATTTCATTGGGGATGCGAATCTGCTCTGGTTTTTAGTCCGAACTTTAAAAGTGTTGTTGAAGGGATTGAACCTCTTTTGAGAAGAGTTGGATTCTTTGGGTAGGTACTATAAAGTCTGAATTAAAACCAAGAGTGAATTAGTCACCCCAATCAAATGAAAGCCATCCCTGTTTATAAGTCTCCACTGGGGCTGTAATTCTTCATTAAGCGTCCTCTCAAAGGAAACACAAGCAATTTTAGCAATTTTCTTCCCACTGTGTGAAAGTCTTAGGGCCTTTCCAGAGGAAGATTGGAAATCATTTTCTTCTTCTTTCTCTCTCTCTCTCTCTCTTTTCATTTCTTTTCTTTTTCTATCTAAGTGTATCTTAGGTTTTTTTTTAATCCCCTTTTAAATTTACGTAATTCTTAATGTATTTTTAAAATTTCTTAATAAAAATAATCTTCTAAAAATGCCTCATTATAGCAATTTGGATAACCCCAGCATTCCAGCAATTGACGAAGGAAGACAGGCATTGAATGCTCTTCTGTTGAATGATTTTGTCCATGGAGACACTGCACATATTTCCTTGTTTTGTAATGGGTCAAAAGAAGGAAAAAGAACCCAAGGTCTTTATCTGCATGCTCAACACTTCTCAGCTAAGAAAGGAAAATCTCAGAAAGCCCTGGATTTGGGGAGCAGATTTAATACTCAAGAAAGAGGCTGGAGGAGAAAGCTTTATCTTTGCTGCAAATCCCAGCGAGGCACGGCGACCTTGCCATTTTTGCAAAGATGGGGATCATACTGGAAAGAGATATAGGCACTCTGAAAGAGAGGCTGCAAAACTCTTTGCAGTGAGTGACTTTGTGCAGGGCAAGGGAAACACAATATTATTTTCTTTTTTCATAAAATAGCAAGTCTCGTCTGCTCCTGTTTAATGACTGATGGCAACCGTCCTCTTTTGTAAGTTATACAACTGGAGACACACACAACCTCTTTTGGTGGCTTTGGGGAAGAAAGAGTGTCTTCAGAGAAGAAAGAGGCACTCAGATGAGGACAATTCAGTCAATGCAACAGAAATAAAGCTTGCCAAAAGCTTTTTATGATGCCACTCAAAGTCCCTGATGCCACTCAAAGTCCCTTTAAAAGTAAGTCTTGGACAAAATTGGACTGTCCTTTTTTCCCTCCTCTGTAGGTTAGCAACAGGTTAAAAACAAAGGAAGCAAAAGTTAAAAGTAAACTCATCATCCCAAAGCAAGAGAACCATAACTGAAAACTCCCCAGGAAGAATTCTACCCCCCAGTGAAATTTTCCTAAAGCTTCCAAATGTCTACACTATAGAAGACGGCACAATGAAAACTGTTCACACACCTAGAGCTCCCATATCTGCTGTTTTCATGCCTTTGATCACTTTGCCTGCTTTTTCTATTCAGATACATGTACACTATTGCTCAAGTCAAGTTTTGAGTGACTGCAGTGCAAGAAATTTGGTAATGGAGAGGTTGGGAGACCAAAGGAACATTTCTTGGGTACCAAAGGAAAATTAGGAAATTTGGGAACCCAAAGGAAATTTGGGGACCAAAGGGACATTTCCCTTCAAATATTTAAACAAATATGTTTACATATTTGAAGCAGTGTCTTATGGAAGATGGAGCAAACTGGTTTTCTCCTGCTCCAGGGACATTGAGCAATGGCTTCAAACTACAGAAAATGAGGTGCCACCTAAACATTAGGGAGCGTTTTCTGATAGTAAGAGCTGTTTGAACTGCTGCCAGGGTGTGTGGTGGAGTCTCCTTCTTTGGAGGTTTTAAACAGAGGCTGGATAGCCATCTGTCAGGAATGCTTTGATTGTGCATTCCTGCATGACAGGGGGTTGAACTTGACAGCCCTTGTGGTTTATATGAATCTATGACTCTATGGCCCTTTCCGCACCAGGCTATTAAAACGGTGCAGAGTGACCTCCAACGGAGGTCTTCTGCACGTGGAGTAGACTGGGGCAGACTACTTTTCGTAGTTCCGCACCTCAGTCTGCTCTGGAGCAACCGGAACTGGTTGCACAGCATGCTTTTTAAAAACCTCTTTTAAGAGGTTTTTTAAAAATACGGAGTGTGCAACCCCATGTCGCTCCGTCGCCGTGCTCCAGTGCAGATTTGTACGCGTACACTAGTGCATACCTGCAGGTTTGCTGGGGGCGGGCTTCAGGCTGGCGAGCTTCTCCAGTTGGTGGAGAGCCTCCCCCAACTGGAAGCCACCATTTTGGACGCTGGAGCAGTGCGGAATGATGAGCTCGCACTGCTCCTTGTCCCGACGGACTCACCTGGACAGAGAAGAAAGCTAGTGAGTCCCGTTTTTGCCCATTTATTTTCACACATGCGGAAAGGGCCTATGACTCCCTTATTTGGGAGGTGGCAGTGTGTTCATTAACCCCGTCACCATGTAGCAAAACTCCTTAGCCTAGTACAACTGTCTTCCGTATTACCAATGTCCGTGACTACGGAGCAGAAGATGGTCTTTAGTTCTCCATCCATTTATTTAACCTCTAAGCTGCACTATCTTTGAACACAAGAAAGTTGTGAGGATATTTACTTCAAGTGGCCAGAATTCGACTGGCAACAGTGACTCTGATGATTCTTTCTTGAGCTGCCCCTGGACTGTGGAATGACCTGCCGGAAGAGATTCTACAACTGAATATGCTGGTTGAATCCAAAACAGCCTTAAAGACCAATCTCTTCCAGCCAGCCTATCCAGATGAATTTAAATTGTGAACTTTAACTATGAATGTTTGTAGTATTTCTTCTTTTAAATTTATATTATGTATTTTAACTTTTTTTTTTAACTGATTTTTGTGTTATGTGTTGATCTGTTGTTGTTCCCTGCCTCAATCCCTGGGAAGAGGAAGGTAACTACTACTACTACTACTACTACTACTACTACTACTACTTATTATTATTATTATTATTATTATTACTACTACTACTACTACTATTCAAATGTCCCATTTTTCTGAACCACAACTCTCAGAGGCAATGCTACCAAAGGACTCTGGGAGTTGTAGCCAAAGAAAGGAACCTTTCTACTTTCTGATTTTAACCATATAGATTTTATACATAGTGTTTTATTTTTACTTTATTTAATTTTATTTTTGCTCACAGATGTCTGGGCAAAAATGTAAAAAAAAATACTACAAACACAAAACTGGTCAATTAAAGTCCTTTGCAGCCTGCCAAAAACAGCTTGTGTTCTGCGTTCTCGCCGACAGAAGAGAAGACAGCGTTCCGCATTATGGAGAGGGAGAGACAGAGAGAGAGAGAATTACAGGCATCTCAGAGTGGGTTCCAGCTTCATAATGACGGTACACAGATGTTGATGGAGCAAACTTCAGAAAAATATGATTAAGACTGAACAATCAGCCATTCCCTGTCAAGGCAGAAAGACTCTAAGTAGCTGGTTGAGTGGGAACATGTGCGCAATGAATGAATCATGGATGGACCCCAGATGCGTAGCAACAGCATCTGCAGTGAGGAAGTTGGGCAACAAAGGCTTGCATATTCATGATTTTGTTCTTCTGCTTGTTCGTACAGGTGCCCGTGTTGTACTGAAAAGGGAGGAAGCCGGCCTCTGTTTGTTATTGGGGTGTGCTGAATTAATTGGAAGAGAAGTTATAGTGTTATTAAAGCCTCTTTTCTTCTTATTAAAAAAAAATGAGTATGTTGTCGTAACAACAAACCTTCTAGGAGATAAAAGTCATTATCTTAATGCAAGTGGTTGAACCTCCTGGCTACCTTCTGCCATGTGTCTCTGGACATTTCCGAACTAGTCTATTACAGTGCTATTATTCCGCTTTCAACATCCTATGGAATCCTGGGGTTTGCAGTTTAGGGAGGAGCCTCAAAGTCCTTCTCCCCTCAAAAGTCCCTCTCTAAGCTGAAAGGCCAGGATTCCATAGGATGTTGAAAGCGGAATAATAGCACTATAACAGGCTAGTGCGTAAACGGCCTATATGTGCCCTCAAATCACCCATCAGCTTATGGGGACTCCATAAATTTCACAGCATTTTCTTAGGCAAAGAATGCTTGGTATTCTTTGGTGGTCTCCCATCTGAGTACTAACCAGGGCTGTGACAAATAACGCAACAGATTAGCTACTTGAGCTGCTGGTGCAAAAGAATGATGATATTGAAGGAACAAGAGACCCTACCAGGTACATCTCTGGGTTTTGTGACTGAACCCAAAGTTGACTGGTGTTCATATCTTACAGGGCTTCTAGACCTCACAATTAAAGAAGCCGACCTGTGTAGAGAAGCAAGACAGTGTGCACAAACTGAACAGAGAAAGAGAGGAACAAAAGGAAGCTACCTCACACTTGGAATGTAAATCTTCATGACATTCTTGTGGACAAGAATAAAGAATGTATGTATACCTGCCAAAAAGAAAGTCAAAAGCCACACTTTCATTTTGCCTATACATTTTTTCACATCTTATTTTCCTTTCTTTTCCTTTTTTTCATTTTACTTTCTTCTTTTTTTCATATTATTTGTATTTTTTAATTTTTATTATACTTTGGAAAACTCCATATGTGTGTGTGTGTGTGTGTGTGTGTGTGTGAATTAAATGGGGTCATGAACGGTGGGACAGAGATTCAAGGTGTCAGAAAAGTGAGTGGGACAACTTGAAACTTGACCTTCAGGGTGTGGAAAGAATGTGAACTGAGGGATAGAGGGAATCTAGGCTTAAGCATCCCATATTTCCTTGCAAAAATATTTTTCTTTTCCTTTTTTTCAGTCTCCACTGTTAGTTCCTTTTTCATTGCCGGTGCTGTCATTTGGCCATCTTCATGTGAACGGCTTGGCACACAATGATTAGGGTTAATGAGGAAAAATGTTCATTTCAGCATGCCAGTTGTACGGTCTATTTTAATCTATCAATGGAGGACAGGGAAAGAACCTCACAGGTGGTTTCCACTTTCTATGACAGTGATATCCAAGGAGTTGTCAGATCATCTGTGCTTTGCTCGTTTTTTGGGCATGCAGACTAACCTTACTTTGTGTCTATACACACTCACCTAACTGAACCGAGTAGGGGGCTCTTCACAGAGCTTGGATAAGGTGCTTTCTTGGATCAACTCCCAGAATCTCCCAGCCATATTCTGGGATTCTGGGAGTTGTACTCTGAAAAGCAGTTTTGCTAAGCTCCAGCTTGCTGTAGTCATGCACCAGGTTTGAAATACACTCCTGTGACAGGGTCCCAGGTAACATTTTGGGAGGACACCCTGAATTCACTTTTGTCTATTCATTTTTTTAAAAATAATTTATTGTTTGTATTGGATGTCACCTTGGAATTTCATAGGATGAAAGCTGCTGTTATTTGCCATAAAGTCAACTTTGACTTACGAAGACCCTATGAACCAGGGACCTCCAGACCTCACCAACTGCCCTACTCAGGTCTTACAAACCTAGGACTGTGGCTTCCTTGATGGAAGTGTGGTCTCCCTCTTTTCCTACTGCCTTCCACTTTGCCGAGTATTATTGCCTTTTCCATTGATATGTCCAAAGTAAGACAATTTCAGTTCAGCCACCTTTGCTTCTAATAAAAATTCATGCACTAGGACCTATTCATTTGTCTTTTTAGCAGTCCATGGTATCTGTAGAGTTTTCCTCCAGCATCACATTTCAAATGAGTTGATTGTCTTCTGGTCAGCTTTCTTCACGGTCCAGCTTTCACAGCTATACAACTATACTATACTATGGCCTGGATAATTCTGACTTTCATATCTCCTGATTCATCTTTATACTTTGAGGAACCTGTCTACTTCCTTCATAGCGGCTCTTCCAAGTCATAGTCTTCTTCTGACTTCTTGATTGCAGTCTCCATTTTTGAAGATAAAAGGGCAGTATAGAAATGTTTTAAATAAATATATAAACCGCAGTATAAACCCAGTCCTCTGTTACTGGTATATTGCATTTTAATGGGGCATGAGATCTCCAGATAAAGGTATAAATATTATTAACTTCTGTCTCATAACAGTTCATTGAATATTTAATCTCTGCTTACTGATGCATCTCACCAGATTTTACACTTCTGTGGGTTTTGAAGGCAGAACTGTAATGTTATTCTGTACAGAGCAACTATATTTTCCTCTGGAAATCCACAGTGCCTTATTGGTTGCCTGCTCATCTTCAGACACTCCCAAATAAATGCCTCATTTGCAGAAAAGGACTCCAGCCAAGTATAAGCTGTCTGGTGGAACTTAACCTTTTATTAGTGCCAGATCTCACCCCAGTTACCTGCTGTTATGATGAAAGGAGTTGCCCTAGAACATTGTTTCATTGTGGTTTGTTCCTTTTCCACTGCATTCTTTCACTTTTGGGGAGAGAGACTTACAATTGATTTAAAAAATGACATAGAACCTGAAAAATTTCTCTCAAAATGCCTCTTAAAATGCCCTTTAAAGCAACTTTTGAAATAACTCAAGTTACTCACTGCACCAAATAACTTTGCTCTTTCTAGCCACATGTCTTTTTTGAATAACTTCTCTTTGACGCTCAGTGGGCCCTGATCTCGCATCTGGATTCTTACCCTCTGACACTTTTCAGGAATAGAAGTGTGACCCAGAAGCCCTGGTCTGCCCAAAAGCAGAGACCAAATCTGAGTTCTTCTCAACGAACTTCTGAAAACAGCATCTCTCAGTGTCCTCCTGGCTTGAACCTCTCCTCTTCTCAGAGCTGCAGTTGGCATTCCATAGTCATATGGAGAAGTCAGTGAAAACATATTGGATGGGCAAAAAAAAAGCCATTATTTAGGAGATATTTGCAGTGTATCTAATGTGTATCCGGGATGGATGGAGATGAATTAAGTTCTGCAATACTTCTCCATTCGTTCCACAACATTTTTATGTGCTACTTACATCTTTACCATAGGATGCTGTACCTGCAACCTTTTTCCTCCACCTGCCACCTGTTCTGCCAGTGTGGTTACACAGCCTTAAACACTAACAGGACTCCAGCCCCTCTTAGAGGCACAAGTGGGAAACATCAGTTTGTCCTTCACATCCACTCATTTAGCAACTGCCAAGTGGAGAGACGACAGGTCTCAACAGCACACCCCACTAAATGACAGCTAATTTGTTTAAACGCCTTTCCAAAGCTTCAGCTTGCCTGAACCATTCAGAGCAATTCTGCTACCATTCTGATCCATATTTCTAGCTTAATACTCAAGCAGGAGGAGGAGGGAGTGAAGATGAAAACGGAACTCATTTAGCATGCAAGGACTTGCACCAGATGATGAGATGCAGCTCACCTTTCCCCCTCCTCCCACTATAAATGTAAGCTAATCTGCCTGGTAGATTCAGAATAATTTAGAAGATTCCTCTTAGCAATCCTTCTCGGTGGCTCAGTTCCACCTCCCAGGCTTTGTAAAATCAACACCAGTACATAGAAGAGGGAGCAGATACAACAGGAGTGCAGCTACTTAGGGGCAAAATGGAGGTATTGTTCCTCCAAATGAGAATTCTGCCCCAGAATGAATTTTCCCTTCCATTCTCAAATTTCTACCATTGCGGAGAAGGAGCCTTTGGAAATGGTTCACAACTAGATCACTTCTATTTGTTGTGTTCATGTTTCCTTGGTCACTTTGCCTGCCCCTCTTTGGATTGTTGCTGTTAACTGCCATCAAGTCAACTTCAGCTTATGATAACCTACTGCTAAGTCACTCTATCCTCAACCACTCTGCTCAGGTCTTGCAAACTCAGTACAACCGTGGCTTCCTTGGTTGAGTCTCTCCATCTGTAATACAGTCATCTTCTTCTCCTACTCCTTCCACCTTTCCAAGCATCACTGCCTTTTCTAATGATTTGTGTCTTCTTGTGATACGTTCAAAGCACCACAGTCTTGAGACGAGGGTTTGATTCCTCAGTCAGCCATGGAAACCCACTGGGTGATCTTGGGCACATCACACACTCTCAGCCCCAGAAAACCCATAAGTCAGAAATGTCTTGGAGACACACAACAACTACAATCCACAGCCTAATCCTAAGCTCCATTTCTAAATGCTCAGCTGGAACATGAAGTTACTGCAATGCTAGAAATTTTGAGACTGAAACAAAATTCCATTCAATAGGTTAAAATCCTTATTTTAAAATGGCAATGCCCTCACACATACACACACACCATAGCACCACCATTGAGACATTGCTATATGCATGCATGTACAAAAGGAGGAAGTTTTAAAGAAAAATACATAAATCAGTTATCATTTGGCTATCAGGGCTCTCGGTAAAGATACTCTTGTCTCAGCCTTTTCAAGCTGGCTTCTTGAAAAGAAACTGCTCCATCGGTGCATTAAATCTTGATAACCCTTTAATCATTTCAGATTAATGAGAAATAGGTGCCGGGGAAATGGAGATCCATCATGTCAGTTCAAGTACCTGGTTCTTCTCCTGCAGTTTGGATTTAACATGACATGGAATCCTCCTGCCACCCCTGTAGTTCAAGGGAATGGATGTAGGCTTTAAAAAAAAATGTTGATTTCCCAATAGAATCCTCACAGTCAGGCTGTTTCATAAGTTAAACGTCACACAGAGTTGTGCAGGTGTTGGGAGAATACTTCTTTTTTTTCCTGAGGAGCAAGCATAGTGTGCGAATGTAACACAAAATGCAATTTGCAGAGGTTCACCTGCTTTATTACACAGAGCGTGAGTTATTCACGCCACTGTGGTTCAGCTTTTAATGTTGGTCATCCCTCTTGCTAAAGGGGATGGAATCCTAGCATGTGGTTGTAAGGCAAAATATAATTCTACAAATTGCACGGATCAATCTTCCTGTCTTGTTTTTGTTGCAAAAGATGTATGATAAATATGTTGTAGATCTGCCTGGAGCTGATTTGTCAGAAGCTGTCTGGCTAATTGACCATTGACTCTTATTCAAAAATATCCAAATAACAGATGGAGAATGAGTCTCCCAAGTTTCAGAAAACTCTGGACTCCTAGTGATCTCACAAGGGTGATGTTACAGAGGGCAGCCCCTGGTGAGGTCATTAAGCATGAGGCCTTTGGCATCAACCACAGTTATACAAACTATGTCATTCAATTTTTTTAAGAACTCCAACTCTAACAGATGTGAGGGAACGTGCATACTTTTCAATGCAGTGCTCTTGCCCTGAGATTTCTCTCTCTCTTCCCTTAAGAACCACAGAAGAGTGATTAGGGAATTTTCATTGACTCCTTTATGTTATATAGATATATAGATATATAAATATACACGTGTCAGGCAGGCGAAGACCTCATACAATTGGCTGTGTGAGGCGAGAAGATCTAATATGATTGGCTGTGAAGATTCTATGGAATCCTCGGGTTTGCAGTTCAGGGAGGGGGCTTTAGAATTCTCAGCCAGAGAGTTCAGGTCTTTTGCTATGGAGATGAGGCCTAGCAGCAAGAAGGAGGGCAATGTATTCCCACAGAAACCCAAACTCTCTGTGTTAATAACTCTGAATACAGATTAGATTGGGGAGTATGAGGAAAAGCTACAGGTAATGGACAAAACAATTTGGAGAATTTGGAGGATCTCAAATCTTTCCAACAAGTATTACCTATGAGAAAATAAAATCCCGGGCAACAGTGGGTAGATACACTAGTGTGTGTGTGTGTGTGTGTGTACATACACATACACATGTACACACATACATATACACACACAGAGAGATACATACACTCAATTTGTTATAAATATTTCTTAGCTTTTAGAATGGTTTTATAATTGTTTTAATCAATGTTGAAAGCTGCCTTCTATGCCATATCAGGAGAAATGTGGGATATAAGATAAATGGATGGATGGATGAATATAATTAAATCAGCTGTTCCTTCCCTGCAGCACAGGTGTGCCTTTCTCCAAGCCACTGTCTCCATTCCTTGCCTTCTAATGCGCTGATTTTTATTCTGTCACAAAAAGCTCTTTCTCTGCTGGACAGCAATGATACCGGCTACAGTGCTGTCAGGAGGGCAAAATCAATCCCTTCTCTTTTTTTTGCCAGGGCAGGCAAAGAGAGTAAGAGTGCTGCATTTGCCCTCTCTTCTTGGGAGTTTCCTGTACCCACTCATGTCCTTCTCCCCCCACCCCACCCTTTCTCTTTCTCTAAGAGCCATGAGAAAGTCAAGCTTATCATTTGCAATTTGGGGACAAAATGAACACACCGTGGCAAAGGCTCCAGTATGAACGCTAATGACTTCTTGTTCTTTTGAAGAGCGGCTGAAGTGCTATTTAGAACACAGATGCTCTCCTGCCTTTATTTGGTGCAGAGTTGATTCTGAAGATGGATAAAAACTCTCTTGGGTTCTTGGAGAAGGATAGTGCTTCTTCTGTTTCCTCCTTCCTTCCCCTCTTCTCCTTATTTCTTGCTTAATAGCAGGCACGTCAATATTGTTTTTAGCCACCTCCTCTCTGTTTCCACCCTGCTCCTTTTCCTACTGCAGTAAGTTCCACTTAATAACAGCCAAGCTTTTATCTCTCCTGTTCTTAACGCTGCCCTTTCCCTCTTCTTATGTATTTCTCAAAATTACTGGCCCTGCACACAATCTGTCACCTTTACACCCTCCACAAATTGAATTTCAAGCTTTCTAAAGCCTTGCCAAGATTTTGCGCGACTACAGGTTGCGATGGGGAAAATGTGGCAACGCTGTGTATTATTTATGTACAACAAACTTCTTCTTTTTTTTAGGACTCCCACAAAGGCAAGTTGTGGGGCTGCTCACACCAAAACTTTGGGAACGTCTTAGGAGATCTTTCAGCATCAAATCTCTTCATTTTAAAAAAGCACCAAAAAAGGTCCATAGTTTATCTAAAGTTCTGTCAAGAAAATCTAGGATTTGGATTCTAATAAGAGCCAGTATGGCCTAGTGGTTTGATCATTGGACTATGACCCTGAAGATCCGGGTTCAGTTCTCCACTCAGCCATGGAAACCCACTAGGTGACCTTGGGTGCATCACACATTCTCAGCCCCAGAAAAATCCATCATAGGTTAGCTGTAAGGTTGCCATAAGTCAGAAACAACTTGAAGGCACACAACAAAAACAATGGAACAATCATCAAAATCAGCAATCTGTGGGTGAAATTAAATTAATTAAATCTAATTAAATAAACAATATAAGTTGGAATTACTGTAAAAGAAATAACTAATTACATTTGTAAGTCCAAATCTGCCCCAACTATTAGAAAGAAATAGTTATTTACATTCTTGGTTTTTGAAAGGAATTATTGGCATTAATAATCCCAACCTCCATCTGTTGCCATCTAAATGGGGTTTGGGTTTCGGATTTTTTTTTTGGAACGGGGGGGGAATTAAGAGGGAATCAACTAATTTGAAATGTGGAACTGGAGAAGAGTTCTGTGAATATCACGGACTGCCCAAAAGACAATAAGTGGTTTGTAAAGCAAATGAAAAAGCCAGAGTGGTGTAGAGATCTGAGCATCAGATTACAACCCTGGAGAGCAGGATTTGATTCCCTGCTTATTTATTGTTTGTTTGTTGGTTGGTTGGTTGGTTGGTTGCCTTTCTCCCAGAATTGGGACTCAAGGCTTGGCCTTAGAAATCTACTGGGTGACCTTTGGCATGTCACACACTTTCAACTCCAAAAAAAAAATCCATGATAGGTTTGCCTTAGGGTCACCAAAATGCAGAAAGGACTTGAAGCCACACGAAAACGACAAGAACAGCATGCCAAACCCCAGAATTCTCTAGTATGCTGCCATGGCAGATAAAGTGGAAACATGACACTATAATGCCATAGTGTGAAAGAGCCCAAGAAACTGAAATCATAGCCTGAATCCCATTGGTTAGTCCCAACTATCATAGATCCATTGAATCAATTGTTCAATTATGAGTCAACACTTCTATTTAGACTTTTATCTTGACATTGTTGATTATGCAGCGTTTTTGTCTCAGGGACAAAGAAAGAGAGAAAAAATGCTTCTACTACCTGGAAGCAAAATTGTTCCAAGTACTCTAGCCAGATTATAGTATTTCTGAATATACATAATTGCTACATCTGTCGTAAGACCAAATGCTCTTCCTCCTGGCTAATTAGTATCTGAAAGACAGCCCCAGATAGAAAATGAGTATTTTAAGGGTCAGTGCAAATGGACAGACTCAAGTGGTTCTGAATGCCATCAGAGTTTCTAAGTAGCATTCCTGAGCTGTAATTTTCTGAAGGTTACTTCCCCCCCCCGCCTCTGGTCTCAGAAGGGCAAAAACATCAATGCAGATGCATGGAGCCATTATGAGGCATGGAATGGGCGAGTGGCAGAAAAGAAAGCTTGGGATATTATACCGTTTTGACATTGCTAAAGCCTCCCCTTGTAGCATTATTACAAGATTGCTTGCTTGGAGATAATTGGGCTGGGGGGTTGGAATTGAAGTCATCTGCTTTAGACTCTTATCAGAATTATACATTTGGTGTTGATCGCTTTTAAGAAAAGTTATTCTCGGGCAACCTCCCCATTTTTATCTCTTATCGTGTTCCATTCGGGAAAGCCTTATCACCTCTTTTCGCTAAAGGTATGATAATTGGTGCTTTGCAATTATAGGTGTAACATGCAAAGATTTAATGGGCCAATTTGACAAGGTAAACCAGGAGGTGAAGGGAAAAAACAGAACTGTAGCCACCTTATCTGTTAACACTTTAATCATACAATTTCTTTCTTTTTTTTCTTAATTAATCCAAGTTTCCAAAGTAATTGCTGGTAGCTATAATTATAAATAGGAGATACACGTGCACATATAGCAAACTCTTCTGAATTGAGGGAAGGGAGAGGATGGCGAAGGACATGCAAAGAGGAATTGTTGCAAGGAATCACTTTTGCAGCTTCTCTCACACAGTGAAGTTCTCAGTGAGGTGGTAAAACTCACTTGCAAACTTTTGTATCCTTCCTGGCCCTGCCCTCCACATGTTGTTGTTGTCATTGTTGTGTGCCTTCCAGTCATTTCCAACCTATGGCAACCCGAAGGTGAATCTATCACAGGTTTTTCTGTGGCTGAGAGCATGTGACACACCCAAGATCACCTAATGGATTTCCATGGCCGAGCAGAGAATTGAACCCTGGATTCCAGGGTCCTAGTCCAAAGCGCAAATCACCACATCATGTTGGCTCACCCTCCAATATTTCACAAATGAAAACTGGGATGCATGTGGTCAGGTAATATCAGAGTGTGGTCAAGATGACAAACATTATTAATGAGAGAGAGAGAATACACAAGTTGGGAGAGGATGCAGCAGTTTGCTTTTGCCTGAGCCTGTAGGGAAGGGCAAGATCCTACCCACTCCTCTCCTTTCTTGCCTGTTCAGTGAACTGAATGCCAACGACTTTTGCACTTTAAACACTGTTTGCTGCAACTGTAGTAAGCCAAAGACAGGGGGCAAATAGGAAGAAGACAGAGAAATTTGGACATTTTAAAGGCAGGTGAAAAAGTGGAGCCACAGACAATTAATCAGGACTGTCCTTGCCAAATTAGAACTAAAAAGACTTTCAATTTACATCAGAAGTGTGCAGTTTGTGGCTTTCCAGATATCGGTATGCTACAGATCCTATCATGACTGACCCTTTGCCAAGCTGTCTAGGGCTGATGGGAGCTCATGTACAACAATCTCTGGGAGGCTACTTGGTACCCAGCATTGCTTCATATCTCTTGCTGGAATGACCTTGGAATAAATAGCTACTAATCCTGTATCTTCAGAGTGCATTGATATCTCTACTCAGCCACATGTGTCAGTACATTTCTCTCTCTCCCCACATACTGCAAATATATTCTAAAAGGTACAGAATAACTTTCTTTTTAAATTGTTTTGGGTATAAATGGAAAACTGATACTTTCCCCCTGCAGGCTTCTTTTGGTGCAATTATGTGTTTTGCAATCAGTTAAAGTGGACTGCAAATTGCAACCCATTTTTATTGCTTGCTGCTGTTGTGGTTACATTTTCATCCCACTTTTTTCCCAGTCTGAGACTAGGAAGCTGCCTTACAAAAATTTAAACACCTACAGTTCCTTCTGACTACAGGAGTAATGTAGCCATTTACTCTAGTAAATGGAGAGCCACGGGTAGCCTGCCCACAGCTCTACTTATCACTATGAGATGCAATGTACTGAAATTATAGTATCTATTTCTACATTTGTGTTTGCACATATAAATTAGCATGCATACGTCCATGCACATACACCCCTTCTTTCATCCTCTTTGGGTGGTTCATTCCTTCTTCTTTTTTTTTTTTTGGTGATGTACAAACCCTAACATTAATAGCTACCAGAAAAGTCATTGAAGGGAATTTTGTTTCAGTGTAATGTTGGTTATTGAAGTACTGGAACAAGTGGAACTACTACTGGCTACTGGTTGTACAAATATAGAGCTACTGGCTTCTATATTAATGGGACAGTGAATCTATCATAGGTTTTAGGTTGAACTTTAAGGAAGCTTAGGGAAGGAAGACAGTGAAAGCCAGGTCAGTCCCAAGGCTTACACAGGGTAACCAACAAAAGCATGGTCTAGGCATTCCAAGATTCAAAAAGAGAAAGTAGGCCTGAGCCGAGTCCAAAGCTGAGAAGGGAGTTACCAGGAAGATTGGTCCAAAAGTGCATACCAAAAGTCAGAGAGCCAGGAAGTCAGAGATATCAGTCTGACTGGGTAATGCTGTTCTGCAGCAACAGCATGGTCTGAGTTAATTTATAGCCCACAGTTAATCAGCCAACTGATCACCCCAGTGTCCTGTATTTAAAGTGGAGAGAACATTGCCTGACCTTTTGCTCCCTGTGCTTTAATTTACTATGCTCAAGGGAGGGGTGGGTGGAGTGCCTCTGCTTCTTCCTCCTCCTGATCTAAAGCTCCTTTCTTCTTCATTTATCTCCTCTTCCTCTCCTCCTCCTCCTTCTTACATTTTCTCCTCTGCCTCTTTCTCCTCCTGCTTTTCTCTCCTTCTTCTTCCTCCTCCTTCATTTATCTCCTCATCCTCTGGACAGTACCTGACCTTCCTCCAAATGGATGTCATTATCCATTCCCTCAATACCTTCCAAGTCCTTTTCCTGCAAAAATGTCTGCTTTTAGCTTGGTTTGTCTATAACTGAATTACCTGTGGAATGCCCTCCCTTTGGAAATCCAACTGGCACTTCCATTGCTTTCTTCCAATGCCAGGTCTAAACACGACTTTTCATTAAAGCTGTGAAGGCCTAATTTATTTTTCAAGTATAAGCACATGCTTCAGTTCTTCCAAACTTTTAAGCTGTTTTCACTTGTTAAACCATGTCATATGTGTTCACCCTGTTTAATGTATTTTATGGTTTGAAATCCACAGCTGTTGTTTATTTGCGACCAAAATAGTGAGAGGCCTGGAAGCCATGCCCTATGAGGATAGACTTAAAAAGCTGGGGATGTTTAGTCTGCAGAAGAGAAGGTTAAGAGGGGACATGATAGCCATGTTCAAATATTTGAAGGGATGCCATGTAGAGGAAGGAGAGGGCTTGTTTTCTGCTGCTCCAGAGACCAGGACAAGGAGCAATGGATTCAAGCTACAGGAAAGGAGATTCCACCTGAACCTCAGGAAGAATTTCCTGACCATCAGAGCTGTCCAGCAGTGGAATAGGCTGCCTCGGAGTGTAGTGGAGTCTCCTTCTTTGGAGGTTTTTAAGCAGAGGCTGGGTGGCCATCTGTCCAAGGGAGTGCTTTGAAGGTGTTCCTGCATGGCAGGGGGTTGGACTGGACAGCCCCTGGGGTCTCTTCCAACTCTACATTTCTATGATTCTATGATTCTATGAAGAAGGGAGGAGGAGAGGAACAGCAGCATCTTCATTTCAGTTCACAGCTTTACATGTATTTCTGATTGGAATTTTGCACCATCTATGATTCACATTCTGTCCAGGAATCTATGAATCAGTAACTCAATATCGTCAGATAATGCTGCACACTACAAGTAGTGTCATTTTTTAATTGCGCTGTTGTGATCCCATCCGTGGCGGTTTCATTCAGATGTTGTCAGTCCATTTGGGATTGCTCATCCATCACCACTGAGACCACCACTCCTTTTTTCCTTCTTTCCCAGAGGCAAAGCATCTCAATTTGGAGACCTTGATACTTCCCTCTCTTTGTCTGTTAATGTTGTTGTTACTGTTATCTGATTTGAGTTCCCCATATCAAGCACATGCCGGTGGTGGAATACAGAGCCAAAACTGCAGCTTAGTAGATATTAAATGACTGCTGAGTGAACAGCCTGAACCCCTGCAGTCACTAATGATGTCCCCAGTGAAGGAATGGAAACTCCGGCAGAAAGCTGCCCACAGCACAATGGAGGTGTCATATTTTTGTCCCTATCACTTTACTTGGTTTAAAGGAAGAATGACTGCAAAGGTGTCCTCTTTCGGGACAGGATTTCCGATGCTATAACCCAAATTGGTCTTGTCAAGTACAAGATAATCATCATGTAAAACAAACTCTGACAAAACAGACAGAGAAATTGCTGAGCATACATCTCGAGTACATTGTCCAGCCCAAGGCAAGCAGAAAGAAAGAAATGAGGGAGAGAGAAAGGGACAGAAAGTATCCAGCAGTTAAAGGATTATTTAAATGGGAAGAAAAAGCTAGTTTTGTTCAGGCCATAAGGTTAATCAGAGATTGATTGTCAAACTCAGTTTGGGGTCAAACCCCAAATCTTATGGCTTTACTTTCTGGAAAAAAAAGTAGGAAGTACTGGGGTGGAAATGGCAAAAAGCACACAAGGTGCCAGCCTTTGGGGACTTAAACATTCACATTTTAATGAGCCGCAATCAACACAGATATAGAAGTATTCTTTTTCCCTGGTCATGGCTTCCACACTCAATACAAAAAAAGCCAGCCATTTAACCATCTATCTGCCATTCACACAGAACCGGTATGGTCTAGTGGTTTGAGTCCTGCACTGGCAGTTCATGGGATGCATGGAAGTCTGGAGACAGTGCACATAACTTCCCTGTTCTCTTAGTACAGCTATACTGGAAGACAGAGTAACATTTCACCTCTTCATCATATGTGTGATGGAGTCTCCTTCTTTGGAGGTTTTTAAACCGAGGTTGGATAGCTATCTGTTGGGAATGCTTTATTGTGTCTTCCTGCATGGCAGAGGATTGGGCTCAATGGCCATTGTGGTCTCTTCCAACTTTATGATTTGCAGCTTTCATTCACAGAGAGGACTGCCTTCCCAATGCATAAGAACTGGAATAAAACTGAAACTTTTTTGGAAGTAAATGCCGTATACCTTATATCAGGCTCTTTCTCCAACTAGTGCAGTGTTTACCTCTGCATGACCAGCCATGATTCTGCAAGGTCACTACTGAAGAAATTTCTCATGGCCTGTTTATCTGGTCCTTTTAGCTGGAAACGCCATAGGCTGGACTTTGAACCTTTTGCACGCAAAGCATGTGCTCTAAGACTCACCTATGACTTCTGCCCTTTATTCCAATCACAGAAAAAAAATGCCCAGCTTCAGTTTTCAGGGGAGAAAGGATCAGCCTGTTAAGTCAGAAATCAGCATGATCTCGGTGGAGGAGCTTGCAGACCATGTAGTCACGCTTCTCATGCAAGAGAGCACTGGATGGGGGAAAAAAGAGTGAAGAGAAGAGATTGCTTCTAGACATTTGAATTGCTTTCAGACACTCAAGCAGTTTCAGGCTCTTGTTTTTTGCCCCATTGACCTTTCTGAATGCCAGCAGTCCCTCAGACATGGTTAGACACATAAGGAGCTTTAGAAGAAGCAACAGAGTGGAACCAAAGCCACCCATCTGTGAGAGAGTGTGTGTGTGTGTGTGCACGTGTGTGTGCATGCAGGGCTTGAGAATGGATTCAGGGACAAAATAACAACACCTCTGGAGTGATACTTCTCCTTCACTTTCGTTTTAGGCAGCTTAATTGTAGCAAAGTCAACTTGGCTTTTATTTCAAACCATGCTGGCAAAATGGGATTTGGATCACCGGAAACATCTGCGATGGCTCTGAGACAACTCTTCACTAAGCAAGGGCCGATGAGAAGCTAAATGCTATACAGAACCAGAAAGAGTTGGGGCCTCTCTTCCAAAGCAGTCATGTGCAAAACCTGCTCTCCTGACAATGAAACCAGGAAGCTTATCAAAGACTGCATCAGCCAAGAAGCCTATATTTTGGCTTCCCATGTATTAAGGTAAAGAAGCAGAAAGCAAGAAGTCGAGGAGTCTCGTACCTCTACCCTTCATGCATGCAAAGGGATCTTGTCGCACCTTTGGGACTGAGAGAAGTTGATAGCATAAGCTTTCCCAGATTTAAGTCTGCTTCATTGGATGCATGGAGTGAAGTGCCTAGGAAAAGATCTTTATGGCTATGAATGAGCTGGTTGAACCTGTGAACAGCAATGGAAACGCAAAACTTGTGGGTATGTTGATGGAGTAACAAGTTCCCCAATGGCCATTGTTAAGACTGAAATTGTCACCTCATTACCATACTCCCAAGTTTTGCATTTCTATTGCTAGTCACACATACCCCAGCTCCAGTGGTGGAGCTTGGAGTGTGTGGGGGGTGGAAGAGAGGGCAGGACTAAAGCATGAGGGGCACAGCCACTGTGTGTGGGGGCATGGCCAGGGTGCGTGGGGGCACAGCTACAGGCTGGGAGGCCCCAAAAACATTGTCATTGAGAGTGAACCGCCCCCCGCCCCTCATCCCTACATGAATGCCCAGCTCATTCCCATTTCTCTGTTTCACCCCTCCTTGTTTCCTGTGTTTTCCCCTCCAATTTCAGACGGTGTCCACTGAGTATGTGCAGTCCACATTGATGGCTGGGGATGGCCAACCTCCAATGGAAGGGTTTTGGTGTATGTAAAACATGATGTTCCCCTGATTTGCTGATATCTCCCCTTTTATGTATGGAAGATCTCATGGTGGCTGTATAAAGATTCACATTCAGAGAACGAGTATAAAACAAGGAAGAAAGTCTAGGGGAAGCACCCATTCTATTTTCCCAGACTTTTGTGGGCCATATTTCCTATTTCCAGCAAAACTAGAAGTGATCAGAAGGCTGCCTTGGGTTTCAGGCTAATTGATTAGGACAAAACAAAGAGCAAGAGCACACCTTGTTACAGAAGAGAACTGTGACCCCCAGAGGCTTCCAAAGATGCAATTCTCAAGGATTTTTTAACAGCAGTCCCAGGGAGATATGAAGGAAGTCATGAAGGCTGCATAAGAGGCTATAGTGGGCCATATGTAGCCATAGGCAACAGAATTTCCATCTCTGCAGTATAGGAAAGACACACAACCTGTAAATAAGGATGAAAGAGAAAGGTCTGTCTGTGCATTGTATGTGAGTTCCCAGGGATGGCTAACCCAATATTTAATATTTGGAAAGGCATCTTTGCAGCCGTTCTCACCTCTAAAGAATGTTCATATATTACCAGAACAGAACGGGTCATTAATCACACAGCAGAGAGGCCTGGGCAGGGTAGTCTATCATTTCTCTCTTGTCTTCTCCTGTTTTAGCTCAGTCCATCTTGCAATTATCACATGCAACATAAAACACAGTTCTCGACTGGAAAACAAGGGCCCTGCTGGTGATTCCTGAATGGCTCCAGCCGGGCCGATAGTTCAGGCATGCACATAATCATCGGCTCCTGTGATCAAAGCTGACACCGTTCAGGAATGCTTCAGTGGCTCTTCCACCTGCCAAAACATTCTCAGAATCAAGGCTTTCCACACCAATGGAACCATCACCATGATATGCGCAGTGGGTCTCAAAACAACCCAATTCCCCCATTCTGTCCTCCCTGTCAGTATTTTTTTCCCCCTAGGAAGAGAGCCTCCCCATGGTGACATCTTCAGGCAAGTCGATTTTCTATATATCTCAAAATGATTGGCCATGAAAAGTTTAACTTGGCAATAAAGCATTACTTTTGGAGGTTTGGTTGCTGGCTTTATAAGGCATCAACTCCATTGACCTTTGAGATATTGGAATGAAATGAAGGAAACTTGGGTCCATTTTATTCTACACAGTTAGAGCTTTCACTGCCATGGCACCTTCCTATGGCATCATGGGATTTGTACTTTAGCTATCCTGGCAACATCATCCGAGTGCCTCATCAGACCACAAATCCCAGGATTCCATAGGATGTAGCCATGGCAGCTATAATGCGGTCATACTGCTATAATACTATAGTATGAAAGGGGTGCTGTATAGTTCTAAAAGGTAGCGTATACAAAACGCCACTGTCAGAACATAATATGGAGGGGGAAAAAATGATTCCCAACTGGCCAGAGGGTCAGGAAGGCTGCCTTTAATCAGCCTATCTGTTCAATTTGTACATTGAATATATCACACGTAAAGCTGGATTAGGTTCAGAGGAAGGAGCCGTGAAAATTGGAGAAGGGAACATCAACAGTTTAAGACATGCAGATGACACTATACTATTAGATGAAAACAGCAGACTTAGAACAGGTATTGAGAAAGCCAAGGGGAAAAAAATGCAAAGGCTGTTTACAGTTGGACATCAACAAAACAAAAATAATGACCACAAGAGTTTTTAATATAATGCTCTGTCCTTCACAGTTCTGTCCAATTTGGGAAGATGATTTGGCACATGTGTCCCTGGGAGCCTTACTCCCAAGCAACTTTCTGCTTTTCCTTGTTTGTACCAGTGGAATATTTCCTGACATCAAGCACGTGATGGGCAGATAGGTCTCAAGGACTCCAGCTGGCCATCACAGGTAGGAGGCAGAGCCAAAAATATTTCCATTTCTCTCTCAGCCTGCCGTCCTTGATGGTGAGTGCATCTGTGTTCATCTGCTGTCATCCTTAAACATATTCCCCCCGCACCAGGCTTTCTTTCCTGCAGCGTAGAAGTGGCTTGCTACCATATACTTTTCTCTGCTTAAGTTTCTAAAAATAGTCAAGGACCTGAGCAAACCTGTCTGTTTAATGGAGGCCACTTTGCTGTACTTTGCCTCCGTGCAGTTTTAACCCTGAAAACCCTAACTTTGACTCTGCAGCACAAAATGGCTAGGTGATAGGTTGAGAATCCCTCTAATTCTCTTTGTTTTTGGTTACAGCTTATTGCAAAAGGGAAAGAAAAGGAGATAAAGAGTCTGTTTGTCTGTGTACGTATGTGAGAGAGACAGAGAGAAAGAGAGGGAGAAAGAGAAAGAGAGATTGTGTGGAGTTGGCAATACCAGGATAGATAGACCAATGCTATGATTGAGCACAATGTAGCTTTCCATGTTGTCTTCTTTCAAAGAGCATGGCAGCAAGAAGTTCACAGCTTGGCAACCATTTTGCATCCTCCACTATGATGTGAAGCTAATATCATCCTTGAGCATCATGGGAAGACAATTGTGGTGACTGCAGAACCAACAAGCAACAATGGTAGAACCTCAATAAGAGAGAGCCATTGCCTTCATGTCTTGTTTGGAAGGATTGTAAGAGGAAGGGAAGCAAGGAGCTGGATTTATTTGGCTCATTGGTTGGATCCAGCAGGGACTTTATGTTCCCCCCATAACTAACATTTCTAATTCTTCTCAGCCTACTGAATCAAAGCAGACAACTTTCTTAACAGTTTTCTCTCTTCATTCTTCACCTCACTAAAGGCTAGTGATAGAATATTTGAAAAGTTTCCAGAAAAGAGGCAGTCAAAAAATGTGTTCCTTGAGTGTCAGGAAACCCTGATGAGGACAGACGTGAACTGATAAGAATCTCTGAAGTTTGGACTTTATTCTGTACAAAAATTGCACATTTTGGCAGAGAAAAGTTTGTGCCACAAACATCACTCTTTGCACAGAAAATGATATATATTATTTACTGTGCAAAAATGCTAGTCCCTACTCAGGAGTTGCTGTTTTCTGCACAAAAGAGTATGAAATTTCACCCAGAATAAATCCCAAATTGAGAATTGTTTTCGAAAACTGCACAATTTTTGAAGACTTTCTCGCGATAGTAAGAAAATTACTGAAATTACTCTGTTTCCTTCAGGAACAAAACTAGCAAAGAATTACTTCCCTACTCAAAACTGGCAAAGAGTTCCATCCAAATTTAAATGTAGTGCTTGATCACCTGGGGATCTTGTGACTGTTATTTTTAACTTCTTGATCTGTCACCGATTACTCTGTGCTGAACACTCTTGTGCTCTTCCTGGGCAGACATCAGTTCATTTGACTTTGGGATGCATTTCTTTGATTTGGGGATCAAATGCATTTTCTGTGCTTTAAAGAAAAAATCCACATACCCCATCGTATATCTTCTCTTTCGCTCTGCAATATGATGTTTTGGCGCCATTCTTCTGTTCCTTTGCCATGTTTCATATTCATAAGATATGTGAAAGGCAATGATCAAGGACTTGTTTTCTACAGAGGGTGTCAGTTTGTGACAGCACAAATTCACTCTTACTGGAAAGATACACATTCAGTGAATCTCAGGATTTGTGAGATGGCAGGAATTAAGGGGATTTGATCTGTAATAATACTTATTTGATTGTGCTTGGATCTTTGAAGGAACGGGTGCATCACCTTCAATTTCATTCCGCTTCAAAGACGCCAGACCAAAACAGCTACGTCTATCAGCTTGCTCTTTCAGTCTCAGCAACACATATTGAATCACTGACCCATATGGAATCTACCTAACACATTTCTTCCTGTGTTATTTTGCTCAGCTTTTTGTATTGCAGCTTCCTCTTTCGTCGAAATATTGCTTACTCTGCTGACCCATGCAGACTTTATAATTAAAGTAACAGAATGCACACCATTGAGAAGTAACAAAAGGTGTCACAAAAGCCCTAAATCCAACTGCTAATCTCTATGTGAGTAGCCCCACTAGTCAATTGCTGAGCAGTACATAAACACATAAGATAAACAAGAATCAGCACAGTATATAGTGGGATGGATGATGCACTAGGATTCCAGGAAACCAGAATTCAAATTCCCATTCAGCCATGGAAACACATTGTTTGAGCTCAGGCAAATCACACTCTCTCCACCTCAGAGGAAGGCAATGGCAAACCGCCTCTCAATAAATCTTGCCAAAAACACCTTGTTAGGAGGTTGCCGTAAGTCAGAGTCAAGTTGAAGGCACATAATAACAATCAACAGCAAGAGACTAGCAACAAACATATATTTAGATGCTGTGGATTTGACAGGTTCACTGGAGTTTGAACTTGCAATTCGATTTAGACTAGAGTAACAAAGAGTTCAATAGGCATTTTTATGCAGAAGTTTAAGTACCAGATGTTATGGGGGGTTAATTCTCCCAGGATTTCAACCTAGAATAATACGTCCATATGTGAGTTCCCTTGCACACGTAGTTGAATTTTGAGGGGACCATTGGGGCACAGACATATTGAGTTCATGGATCTGCATGCCTAGTTCCACAAGTATTCCCATTTCATGTGGACCTGAATCCTATTTTAGTTCTGATTAGCGTATAGCTATTGATTCTATTGGATTAACCCTTTGTGTTGAATCTCTATTCAGCAATTGATTGGATGGGTTTACATTGATGGAGTCAACCAACAGGACTTCCAACGTGCAGCTGTGCATCTTGGAATGGTATAAAATTATTCTCTAGTGCTTCCAATGTGCTGCTTTGCTCACTGGGATTGCAAAATAGCCACTGTGCATTTCTCAGTACACAATGGGACAATAAACAGGCACACTGGAGAATAAGACAATCAGTTGGGATATGTCAGGGTGCTGTACCACAACCACAATATAATTACATAAGTATAGATTTACTCTAAGCATGAGGTCAGATCCTGCTCAGGAAACAATATTCCTACAGAAAATGCTATTTTCTGCACAATACTTTCATGTGCGAATTTTGCACAAAATAAGACCTAAACTGTGAAGATTCTCACCAGTGTAGGATTCTTCTCATCAGTTTCTTAACACCCCGAAAAACATGTTTTCCATTTATTTTGCAAATATTTTTGAATATTCTTCTTATCTCTAAACACTGCTTAGTATCTGGGAGTGATAAAAATTTCCCATCCTGATATAAATCTAGGGTGGTTTTTTTTCCCCAGACAGTGACTCTCAGCCTGTTTTTTTCATGGTCTTAGAAACCTTCCTCTTTTGTGACTAGAATTTCCATACAAGTAAAACTGGAACCCCTCTGGTGACTGATAGTGGAGTGAAACTTCACCTCACTCGAGTCAATTTCCCCCCACTGCTAATCTCCTTGCAATGCAGCAATTACATGATATCTCCTACCAGACAGCCACTAAATGCTGTCCTCCAAGGGAATTAGGCCTTCTTCATCTCCATTCCTTCCTGCATCAGCTAATCATAGAAGGATGGTAATATGCTGTAGCTGCCGTTCTCAGGGGTGAACGGTAATACGCAGACGCTCAGAGGAGGAATCGGCTGCAAGCAGAACGAAGAGGAGCTGTTCAAGACATTCACTCCATCATTATTGTCATTAGTCACTCATCATGCTTTTTTTTTAAAAAAAGTATTTGCTGTGTTGCTGTTGTTTTTAAGGGAGGCAGAAGAGGAAGGAATGCAAGACTTGGTTAGCCTGTAAAGGTAATAATTGAAACATGCAACCCCAGAACCACAGAATCTAAGGGTTGGAAAGGAATTCAAGGGCCATCTAGTCTTACCCCCGGCTATGTACGAATATACAACTAGAGCACTCCAGCCTTTGTTTAAAGACCTCCAAAAAAAAGATAAACATGTTCTTGGGGGGGGGAATACATAGGGCCTGGGAGGATCAAAGAAGGCCTTAGGGCCCATGTGAAGACCATCGGCTTAATTTTCCCAACCCTTGAAAAAGAGGCCATTTCCACACTACACTGTTATAGTGTTATTATTCCACTTTCAACATCCTATGGAATTCTGGGGTTTGTAGTTTACTGAGACCAAAGAGCTCTCTGGATGAGAATTCTAAAGACCTCTCCCTATACCACAAACCCCAGGATTCCATAGGATTTTGAAAGTGGAATGAAAGCACTGTAACTATATAGTGCAGAAATGGCCTTAATTTCTCCTTTTTCATATGAAAGCTGAGAAGGGGGTTCCATGCTGCATGGTTGCACTCATGTGAATTTTTCACTGATTCAGCCCTTGCTCCAGACATCCCAAAAGGGAAGCAAGGAGAGATAGAGACAAAGACCTAAAGACCAGCCATATTTCATATCCTCCGACATTTCACAAATGAAAACCAGAACAGAAGTGGCTGAGTAACATCACCATGTGATCAAGATGGCAAAAGTTATTAACGAGGAAGGAGACACAAGCTAGGATGAGGTGCGGCATTTTGCTTTTGCTTGAGCCCATTGGGAAGGACAAGATTCTTCCCTTTCCTCTCTTCTCCCCCTTCCTGAGTAAACTGAGTGCAAACTACTTTTGCACTTTGAACTCAGTTTGAAGGAATTGAAGTAAGCTGAGGACAAGGAGGGAAAATGAGGGGAAGAGAAAGAAACTGGGACATTTTAAAAGCAGATTAAAAGGTGGGATGGCAGAGGAGTAACTTGGATTGCCACTGCCAGTTTGAGACAATTGGAGAGCATGATGTTCTGCCAGCCTTTTTTCTAAGGGGCACTCTCATATCCAAACGAAGTCCTCGCTATAAACACTCTCAGACTAGTCAATGTGTCATTTCCTTTCTTGCTATCTGTCAGGCAAAGTGAGTTAAGGCAACCAGTTAATCTCCTTCCTCGAGCTGTCATTGTGTCTCCACTGAGGGACAGCCAAGGAACTGATCCTGTAAATTCCAGAAGAAATACAAGTCTTTTAAAAAGCCTGGGGGAAAAGAAATGCCTAAGAATGTTGTGCTCAATGATTCTTGAGTAAATTTGAGCTCCCTCTTCCCCCTCTGCTTTCCATTTTGAAATTTCTCTTGTTTTACTGTTGTTGACAGAGATGTCTGTCAGTGGTGGTACATGAAATGATGGCTAGTGAAAACAAATCACATTATCAAAGGAAGATAGGATTTTTCCCAAGCATTCATTTGGAAAGAATGACTAGTCATTTAGTGAGTTATGCTGGTGTAAGCCTTGCTTAGACCAGAGTAAGTGCTTGCTTAAGCATTGCATAAGGAGGTATTCAGTACTTCCTTGTGCAATGGGTTTTCCCCAGCTTTGCAAATGGCAGCCAGATTGTACAAAGGTTAGCTTCAGCCACTTACTGAAATCGCCACTGTTTGGCCATGGGATGTGGCAAGCTGGTATCCAGCTGCCATTGCACAGCTGGGGCAAACAGGGTGGCCTTCCCCTTTATGACCTCTTGTATTAGTACAATTCAGTGTAAATAGGATTTTGGCCAATAAACGCACATAAACAGGGGAGAAAGTCTCTTATGCTGGCATAAACCCCAGTTAGGCCAGAGTATGTTCATGGACATTGGAGATGGAGGTATTCAGGACCTTCTTACTCAATGCATTTCTCTGAGCCATACACTGGCAGCCAGATGGTACCAGGATGCAGGAAGACACCAGCCTATACACTTACTCAGGAACATCTGTAGAAGGCTTGCTCATATACTGCTGTGCAGAGACTCTTTAAACATCAGCAGAAAATCTACAAGGGTCCCCTATATGCTTTCTAGCAGACCTGCCCACTAGAAGACACCTGTGCCACAAATGCATGCATGCATTACCCCCAAGTACATACTAAGCAGGGCTTATGGCCCCACAGAAGAGGTGGAAGCACCCACTGTTTGGACTTGAATACACAAATAAGACCCATTAGCTTTAGAAAAGGCCAGCAGAGACTAAGGCAATTTCTGCACTAGACTGTTATAGTGCTATTATTCCACTTTTAACCTCCTATGGAATCCTGGGGTTCACAATTTAGGGAGGGGCATTTAGAATTCTCAGCCAGAGAGCTCTTTGGCCTCAGGAAACTACAAACCCCAGGATTCCATAGGATATTGAAAGTGGAATAATAGCACTATAACAATCTAGTGTGGAAATGGCCTAAGACTGGTTCTGTGGATACTGATCCACCCATCTCCCCGTATTTTTGGACTGTGCTGGTGAGTAATCTCTGCAAACTGTCAGGAGGAGTGACACTGAAATACCTTTCTCTACAATACTGAGCTTCTTAGACCCTTCGGTGAATGAAGAACCAGCATCATCTTGTTCTTGGAATCCTGCCCGGTAGCATCTTTTGAGTCATCTCAGGCTGGCATCCTAATTTCCTCTTGGCAGCTTTGTTTGGGCATTTGTCTCCCATTACAGTGCTTTCCCAGCCCTGCCTTCCCAACGGAGACATATTCAATCATAAGTCTGTATTTACTTCATCTCGGCCACAATCTACTCTCAAGATTTGATCGGGCTATTTCTCTTCACTGCACAACCTTTCCACTGCTTGAATTCCTTGTGGGAATGCCCTGCTTATCCCAGCTTTGGCTTCCAGTGACAGATAGTGCAATATTAAGTGCCTTACCTACTCAGACATGTTTTTCCCCACAATCTTCATTGTGCACGAAACTAGCAAGGATCTCAAAAAACAAAAAACAAAAAAAACACAAAGTTGTCATTCTCCCTCTCTTTTGAGACAGAAAAGCTCAGAGAAGTCTTATTTTAGTGCTAATTTACTTTAGCAGGTTCTTTAATGGCCTTTTCCCTTATGGCTGTAGAAGTTTGTACTATTTTGCCATGAGAATTATTACACCATTTCAATTCTATCATGGAGCGTAGAGAGGGATTTGCCAAATATTTTTGAGGGCAAGGGTGTAAAACAATCTCACTGCTCTAGAGATTTTTTTCTCTAATCTGCCCAGCTCAACTAGGATGAGGCTAAACTGGAAACACATCAACTGCATTGAGAAACAGTGCACACATTCACACTACACAATTAGAGGACTGTGGTTCTACTTTAACTGCCCTGGCATATCTTCTAGCAGTCCTGATTAATCCTCTGCCATCCCATTTTTTTCAGCTGCTATTAAAATGTCCCGGTTTGTCTCTCATCTTCCCATTTTTCTCCATTGTCCTTAACTCAGGCCATTTCTGCCCTACACTGTTATAGCGCTATTATTCCACTTTCAACATCCTATGGGACCCTCAGGTTTGCAGTTTAGGGAAGGCCCTTTAGAATTCCCAGCCAGAGAGCTCTTGGGCCACAGTAAACTACAAACCCCAGAATCCCACAGGACGTTGAGAGTGGAATAACAGCACTATAACAGTGTAATGTGGAAATGGCCTTTCTCCACTTGCTGCAAATTGAGTTCAAACTGTCAACCCATTTTCTCAGCTGCTTTTAAAAGGTCCCAGTTTCTCTCCCTCCTCCCACTTCCCCCCATTGTCCTTAACTTACTCCATTTGCTGCAAACTGAGTTCAAAGTGCAAAGGGAATTTTTCACTCACCTCATCCAGAGGAGAGGACAGGAGGGGGAAAAAATCTTGCCCTTCCCAGTAGATTTAAGCAAAATCAAACTGCTGCAGCCTCTCCTAGCTTGTGTGTTCTTCATCATTATTAACTTTTACCATGTTGGACCATATTCTGACCATGTGTCCCAGCTTTCATTTGCAAAATGTTGGACGTATGCCATGGGAATCCTTGCATTTGCAGTTTAATGAAGCACTAGAGTTTCCAACTTGCAAAATTCTAAATAGCTCTCCATAAAACTGCAAATCCCAAGATCCCATGGGAATGTCAGAGTAGTCTACCAAGGTAGTATGGGATAAAAATGGGCTCCTCTTCCTTCTCAGCTGCCCACTTCCATTTTAAACATACAACATAGTGGTTTCCAATGAGAAATCTGTACAAGTGCATATAAAGAAGTAGATTAACATGCTGAAAGGCCATGCTGAAATAAACTATATAATTTCAAAGATACTACTGGGTCCCTTCATCCCATTTTCCTTCTTAAATATATGAAAGTATCTGTGTTTAGGTTCTGGCTGTTCTGCAGTGTTTTTTTGTCCCTCAAACTCCTGCATATCTTTAGCTCTTCTCTTGCTGATGTCCAGCATACATGGGCTGACATGCCAAAGTCCCCCGAATAAATTACTGGAGTTTTCTCTTCCCTCCCTCCTTTTCTCCCTTCTCTTCCATCATTCCTTACTAATAGCCTATTTTTAACGGAAGCTCTGACAGTAAAGAATTCTGAAATATGATGAGTTAAAAAACACACACTGTATATTCCCCAATGTCATTTTAACAACAGCTGATATATTGCAATTGTATGCACTTTTTAACTGCAAGTAAAATAGCCATTACACTTGTAAAAATTTTATGTGCAGTGTTATTGGAGAGAAAATGGCTTTGACAATATATATTTGAAAAATGGTTACTCCTCTTCGGAATTCACGGGCAAAACCTTCTCATGATATATCAACCCTTTCATCAGGTTTCCATCATCCCCTTCCTGCTTTTTTTAAGGGAACCGTTACAACAATGCTATGATGATCTAAGAAATGGTGTAGATAAATGTACGTGTGTTAAGTAAGAAACAAGACCACCTAGTGCAGGAAGGGGAGGAATGAAAAATGAGAAACTCAGTGACTTGCAAGGATTAGGGAAACTGTACATTTGAACCCAACTGAGGATTACTGCTTTGCAGGCAAGTATTCTGGACAGTCAATGTGGATATTAATTGTGAAGTCTAACGGCATTTTCCTGAGCTGATCATTTTTGCACTGTTCTAGATTTCACAGGTATTTAGCAGAGGCCAACAGCCAGCTGTTGCAATATTCCTCTTCTTCAGTACAGCAGTTCAAACAATGCAGTTAAAATCAATCGTAACAATGGCCCATATAAGATGTTAGGGGCATGGTGAATCTGCCGTCAGTTTATTCCAGGACTTATTAGAGAACTTGCCTTCGATAGGTCCTAAAGCTTGGAAAGAGACCCAGAGTGGGTCAACCACACTGTTGACATGGAAACCATCAAGGCTGCTGAGCCCCTTGATCCAGAGCGAGAGTTTATCTATTTCAGCAGCAATCACTCAAGCATCCTTGGCAAGACGACAGAAAGGGCAATACTCTTCCCTAGAGTTGGGCTTTGTCTCCAACACCTATTATTGCATTGCCTCTGAGCTTGGAAGTTCCGTTTCCTCTCTGATTTATAATAGAGTGGAGCTAGAGCTCAAAGGTTCCAAGCCACCAAGATTTTTTGATTAGCAGGGACAATGATACGATCTCTGCCCCTTTTCAGTATCCTTGTTCCTTCTGATTTTAGCTTCAAGCCTCAGAGTCACTGGGAGGCAAACAATATGTTGTTATGAGCCACTCCCACTGTAATGCAAAGTATTTTGTGATGGACTGATCCTGAATGGGCAATCTAGAACCATTGGATTTACCAAAGACCTGGTTCTATTGCAAAGGAAAACACTGCAATGGGTATGCTGATACAGACCAATGCAACCACCTGCCTCTGAAGACTCTCCATGAGGATCTTCGTATGTGCATTTGTCATCACATGAGCCCATATTTACAATTTCGGCATTTTGTGCTGCATCTACCTGAACATTTGTCCAGTTGTTCCTTTAGAAAGCTATCTAAGATAACGTCTACTGCCCACTGTTCCCACTATAGCAAATGATTCTAACCAGAAAAGAAAAAGACACTGAAATGTACAGAGCAAGCTGCATGTGAACAGACAACAAGGTCAGATTTAAATTAAACTGTGAAATTCACTGCCCCTAGTACACAGCAAATGTGTAACAGACCTACAACCACAAGAGTTTATTCATACTTCATCTAACATCTAGGACAGAGAAGAACGTGCCATTCGCAGGGGCCAATCTAAAACCATATCTTGTGATTAAATATGATGAAATGAATTATTGACTATGATACATTATTAAGTATAATTAATTATAATAGATTATTAAGTAGAATTAATCATAATAAATTATTAAGTAAAATGAATCTTTAATTTTGAGTATGATAGTACCTTATGACTGTGATACTTTGTGGCCAAGCTATCATTAAGATCAAATAAAATAAAAAGGAAAGGAAATGAATACAAGAAGTGGTGGTTGTAGTTTATTGTGTGGAACCAAAGACCATGCTGATTGTTCTCAGTGGGAGTGAAAACAATGAGGGGAATTATGGAAGGAGAAGTTATGGAGAGGGCCGTCACGGGGTAGTGGTTTGAGTGTGGAACTAGGACACTGGGAGACCACAATCCAAATCACAAAAAAACCAGGTGACCTTGGACAAGTCACACTCTGATCACAAAAAACCCAGGTGACCTTGGACAAGTCACATCTCTCAGACTCAGAGGAAAGCAAAGACAAACCCTCTCTGAACACATTCTACCAAGATGAAGCCATGGTAGGTTCAGCTTAGGCTCGCTGTAAGTCAGAACTGTCTTGAAAGCACGCAACAACAACAACTGGCAAAACAACCTCTGAGTTTTGCTTGCCTCAGAAAACTCTGTGAAATTCAAGGGATCACCATAGGTCAACCAGCTCCTTGAAGACACATGCATACAAAGATGGAGAAGGGGGAAATTGGTACATTACCCTACACTGCCAGAAGAGAAGGAGGAGAACAAAAGGAGGAGGAAGGATGATGATATTAGTCTGGGACTCAGCTTGGTCTACAAAAGTTAAATTTTACACAGCTAAAAACTGGACATTGTACGGAAGTTTAAGTTACCAACAAAGTTAAAAACAGTCCAAACCAAACCATTAAAAAATAACAAGATACAAAAGCAACATGGCACATGATAGGTTCTTTCCACCTGAGCAGCCAGACCTCAGAGCCCTGCAAAAAAAAAAAATAGCAAAGTTCTCACCTGCTTATGAAAGGATTGCAAGGAGGTTGCACGTCAGCAGGAGAGAGTAGGGGCTGCCAAAACAAAACAGCGTCATGGCTTGTTCAAAAATACCCCCCCCCAGAAAAAAAAAATCTCAAAGACCTGTCAGAGCAAGAAAGTCTTCAGCTGACTGCAGAAAGCAACAAGAGTGCCTTTTGAGAACACAGACACACAAAATTTCCATATCTGTTTTGGGAAACTAGAGAGGTGAATGCACATGCATGTACACAAACATGTAGATTTTTGCAAACTTCAGGATTCTCACACACACACACACACACACACAAAAGGTATATTTCTGCAAGGAATAACTGCCCAAAACACTCTAAGATGTGCAGAAAAAACTGCAGAAAAAACTGCACAAAATCCTCAACTCTTGTCTTATTCTTTCCAATCTGGATTGTAAACAAACCCATTTTGGGACTGGAAAACAAACAATGACAAAAAACACCAAGTATGCTTTCCATTCCTATTAACAATCCATAGTTGCTAGACAAGCCATCCCTCCCCAACACCAGCTACTGAAGAGGGGACAGGAAGAATGGAAACTGGTGGTCCATGATTCCGTTGTCCAAAATTCCAGTCCAAGACCTTTGGCTCTGCAACAATATTGCAAAGCAGACCTGCCAAAAGAACCAATCCACCTGCTCCATGTTCCCTGTGAACAGTTCTGCTCTGCCCCCGCCCTTCTGTACTACTCTAAATAAAATAAAATAATGCTCCTTTTTTATTATTCTTTCAAGATTCAAATTCTTATAATTCAGCCTCCTAAAATAAGTACTCCCCATTTTCCCCTTCAAACTCGGTTGTGTTTGAATGTTAGAATTCCAAATAAGCATGCTTTATCTGGTTCGCTCACCTGGTAAAATAAGCACAGTTATCATTTTACTGTGCAAATAAATCGCAAGCTTTTTTTTTTTCTTTTAAGGCCCAGACTGAACTCTACTATCTAACTGCGGCATGCGCAACCACTGAATGCAAAAATATGTGAATTTTTGGTGAGGAGTCATGGGCTACACTGTTCATCCTAGGAGAAAATATGTCAATCAAGCTGCAGCAGAAAAGCTCTTCACTGCGGTTGAAGAAAGGCCACTTTTCGAAATAGCCTATCATAGCGATGCAAAGTTTGGCACTCGAGAAACAACTGCAGCTAAACTGGGTGATCAGAAGAGAGGCACAGCGGCAGCTAGCGGCTCCCATGTCAGTGTGGACTGGACCGTCCGTCCCCAGGTTTTGGACTAAGTTTTAAAGTATCTATCCAAAGTCCTCAGCCATTTCGGAAATGTTAAAGTTCCAGATCGAGACATTGCATGCTCTACAAACTGGTTAAGCATGTGAGTTGGAAAAAAAAATGGTGGAAAACAACAGCATGGCTTTAGGCAAGCCTTTACTGTGTCAACTTCCTGCCACAGTACTGATAGATTAAAGGAATATGTAGATCGCCCCTCTATTCTGTTTTGTTCAGACCTCACCTGGATTACCATGTCCAGTTATGGGCACCACAATTCAAGAAGGATACTGACAAACTGGAACATGTCCAGCAGAGGGTAACTAAAATGGTAGAAGGCCCAAAAACCGTTCCTATGAGAAGCAGCTTAAGTGAGCTGGGCATGTTTAGCTTGGAGAAGAGAAGGTTAAGAAGTGGTATGTTTAAGTATTTGATATATGCCATATTGAAGATGGAGCAAGCTTGTTTTCTGCTGCTCCAGAGACTAGGACATGGAGCAATTGCTTCAAACTACAGGAAAAGAGAGATTACATCCAAACATTAGGAAGACTGCCTGACGGTATGATGTTCAATTGTGGAATACACCATTTGAAAGCATGGTGGAGTCTCCTTCTTTGGAAGTTTTTTAACAGAGGCTGGGTGAGCTGATGTTGCCAGCTCCTTCCTACCAGTAAGTGAGGCTGCAACAAAGAATTGTGACAAAGGTCTTGCTTCTGATCATCACTGCCTTGCTCGCTCGGAAGAGCAGGCTGGAAATCTCCTCTTTGTCCCCAATCAGCAGTTGAGCAGACTTCCTTCACTCTATGTGGCTGTTGGCTGTTAATGCAGGCTGGAAGTGAGAGATTTATAATCTTGGCAACAATGCACTGATCATGACTTCACAGCATTACTGAATACAGAGTACATACAGACTTGTAATACAGAAATCGGGTCCACAGTTCTAAATGCTTGCCTGAAGTTTTAAGAAACTTGCATAATAATCTCTTCAAGAGTTTCAGGACAATGGCCTCATGAGTCTGATGGTTGGCTCACTCTTTCTCACCCTCCAAACCAACCAGCAAACAGAATTTTCTTTGCAGACACCCACATCCGGAATCTCTTCTTGCACAATATCTGTCCCTGTTTCAAGTAAACATGGAGCTATCCACAGAGCTTAAATCAAATGTGGCAGTGACAGTAAATTCTCTCCTCCCCGTCCCCTTTTTCTCCTCTTCCCAAAGTTTCAAAATATGTGCTCCATAAATAAAATATACAAGGGGAAGCTGCGAGTGCGGTATTGATCCCAGTTGTAAGTTGAGATGTACAGAACTGCAGCGCTGGCATTTCACAGTCCTGTGAATTGACAATAAATTCCACCACCTCCACCATCACCCCCAGCTCACTAGGACCCAAATTACTATTCTGCACATCTACCATCGAAGGGAAGTCATTAATTAGCTGGTCTTCCACAGGAGGTAAAGGCAGAAATTATCCCACAATCCCTGCCTGGTGTATTCTTTTGGTGTCGGGTTTTCTCCCCCATGATCTTCACCGAACAGAGAGATAAAAATAGGCTCCCGGAAAGAATTCACAAGAGTTATTTGAAAATGCAGCTGAAGGAGGAGAAAGGCAGTCTACCCTCCAACTGTGGAAAGATGAAAAATAAGGCCACAGCTAGCATTTTGCTGGGTTTTTTTCCAAGCAAATAAGTCCCCTTAAACATGCTGTTGTACTTTTTTAGCCACAACATAGCATCCATATTCACTTCATGGTTGTGTTAAGCAGAATTCTGCAAAGGCAGCTGTTCTGCATGCAGTTGAAGATATTTGGATGGTTTATAGCTACTCAGCAAGGCCTTCAACTCCCTTCTCCTAGAAAGCAGTGATGTATTTAAGTCTTCAAGTCTCAAGTCTCTACCTTCAAGTCTCAAGCTGACTCTCAAATCCTTGCAAGGGACTTTCAAGTTAAGTCTCAAGTCAAATCTCAAATGCAGGAACCAATTTAAACAGAAAAACAAAAGAGGTGGTGGGGAGTGTGGTGGGCTCAATGGACATAAAAGTATCTGCAGCTTTGGAAGTGGGGAATTGGATCTTCTTACTCCCCATTCCTGAAGCTTCAAAAGCTTTAGAAGGAAGGAACCTTGCCTAATGCATTTGCTGTTCTCCTCTGAGAAATGTGCCCTGTGCTCTGGGGTGAGTCTTGCCATCTGCTATTCAAATCAATCAATTTATTAATGCGTAGACCAAAGGCCATTTGCATACAGAATATTAAAATGCAACACAATACAGTACAATACAAATAGCCATCTGCTATTAGGAAATGTTTTAGAAGGCTCCTCCAATATGCGGTAGGGACAGGCTGCTGAGCAGACCTCAGGCCCATTGCCTAATGCGTTTGCAGTTCCTCTCCAAGAAATGGGCTTGAGACAGATTCATCCTATGACCAGTATGCAAAAGAGATGGAAGCGCTGTTCAAAGTCAAAGTTTCTGGATGAATCAGTTATTTCACTGAACCAAGGGCAGCAAGTTAGCCACTAAAAATATACAACTCATGAGTCAAGTGGAGCCAGTGTGTCATTTATTGCCGAGTTGAGTCCAAGTCGAGTCACTGAAAGTGACTTGAGTCCGAGGGCCTTTCCGCGCTACCCTGTTATAGTGCTATAAATCCACTTTTCTACATCCTATGGAATCCTGGGGTTGCAGTTTTGGGAGGGGTCTTTAGAATTCTCAGCCAGAGAGCTCTTTGGCCTCAGTAAACTACAAACCCCGGAATCCCATAGGATGTTGAAAGTGGAATAATAGCAGTATAACAGTGTAGTGCAGAAAGGCCCCGAGTCAATCAACTTGAGACTATGGCACTGCTAGAAAGAATAGACTGAAACCTTCCCTACTATCCTTCCATAGGCAGGTGATGGCAAAGAATATTCAAAAATATTTGAAAAATGACCAAAAACATTTTTTTTTCAAGTGTTGAAAACCCTGATGAGGGGAATCCTGTGCTGGCAATGATCTCCTCCATTCAAGACTTATTGTGCACCAAATGTGCGTACACTTGTTTCACACAGAAAACAGCATTTCCTGTGCAGGCAATATAATTTCTACACAGAAATGTTATTTTCCACACAGAAAAACCTATTACCTGCAGAGAAAATGCTAGAATGGGGGACTTACTCCATGGGGAAAAAAATCTGCACATGGTTGATTTTGTAGAAAGCAGATTTCTCTGCATAGAAAAAAAATGCTATTTTCTGTGAAGATGTCTACTTCTCTGGTTGTCTTCAGAAAGAGGCATTGGAGAGCTGCCTGCTGTGAATGCTCTAGCTGGAGATCTGGAACTGAACAGGGGATTGGAACTGGTGGCCAATAGGGTCCCTTCCAACTCCATCATTTGATTACTCAAAACAAATGCATATGAATTTTGTGCAGAAGAAGCCCTGCCCTGCGAAGATTATTGTAAGTCTAAGTTTCTTCTCACCAGAGTTTCTCAACAATTGAAAAATACTTTTTTCAACCTTTTTTTTTAATATTTCAAACAAATCTGTGTGCAGAATAAGTTCTGAATTGCAAATAGACTTTGAAATCTGCATGTTTTTGGAAGACTTTTCTCACAGTAGGAAGATAATTGCTAAAATTACTTGTTGCTTTCTTTGAAAAGAAAATGAGTGAAGAATTACATCCCTTGTGGAAACTTATTTTTGGCAGAACGCGGAAGACAGATTGTTCAAGGGGAAAGAGCACGATGTGCTCTATTGTCTATTGGTTGCTTTCTTTTTAATGATTAGGTGTTTAACTGGCTTTGATTTTATTGGTCATTTAATTACATGTTTAACCTTTGTATGATGTGGACTCCTAGCTGCATTGCTTTTATAAGCTGCCTTCAGTCATGAACTGGAAAAGATCAAAATAATAATAATTCAGTGTACTACTTGATCCAAGAGAAACAGCAAGCACACTAGAAGCTATGCAGTTAGTTGCACAATGCTGGTCTTCAGCAAAACGGTGATTTTTATAGTTGCCAGGTGAAATAAACAATAGGAATCCTGTCCTTTTAATATTTGTACATAAGAGGGAGCACCAGTTAAAACTCCCTCTTTTGCATGACTATACAGGGACCTTGTCCCTTATTTTACTTGGCAGCTCTAGTGGGGAGGCCCCAGTCATTAAGGTCCCTATCACACTACATTGTTATTGTGCTTTTATTCCACTTTAACTGCCCTGACTGCACCCTTTGGAATTCTGGGGTTTGCAGTTTGGTGAGGCACTGGAGCTCTCTGCCTGCGAATTCTAAATGCCTCTCCCTAAACTGCAAATCCCATGATTCCCTGCAATATTGCCATGGTAGTTAAAGTCGAATAATAGCACTATAACAGTGTAGTGTGATAAGGCACTCGTGTATCCCACTCATTATCTGTGAAATGTTGGAGGGTATGAGAAAGGTGGAATAGAATTTTTTTTAAAAAAAATCATTCTTAATTGTGCTTTCAATTTGACAGATTGGGTTTATCGCACACCATCCTGAAATCTCCAGCTAGAGAGTAGGATAGTAATATCTATTAAGAGAAAGAAAAAAGGAAAGAAAGAAAGAAAGAAAGAAAGAAGAAGAAAGAAATCAACTCGCCCCAGCAATAAGCGCAATTTTGTGAAGTATGGAATTTTCCTTTCTTTGGACCATATTTCCTGAAATTTCCCCACCACAAAATTTACATTCTCCAAGCTGTGACATTTAAGAACTGCCCAAGGAGGGTCTGTTGCATTAGTCTTTTTTCATAGAATCAGCCTCTCAAGGAGGATGGCAAAGGACTCTCTCAGGCTATGACACTGAAAAGTTTGCAAGATTCAGTTTTAGTCTGAAGAAGCAATTTTGGGTTACGAACAGGAAGAGGGGAGAAGCACAATGCACCCGTGCTTCCTCTCCATCTGGTGGTTTAGGACATCTGGTGAATTTTTGCTGAAACTATTTCTTTAAACAGAGACTCGTGAGTCATTCCCTTCACTGAAAAAGGAAATTTAAGGACGAGGTGGGTGGATTATTCAGTTAGGATGCTCACTTGTTGTATGTATAGCATTTCCTTGGGTTCTATGAAGCCAATTAGGAATGAACATTGCAAACACAATCTGAAAGGTTTAAAGAGTTTGCAGATTTAAATCAAATTGTAAACTTAACAGCAACAATACAAAATATTCTATCCTGAAACCAGGACATATGCAGTCTCACAAGTCTCCATGCATCCCACACGGCACCAGCAGAAGATATGTTTGCAGAAATCTTGTTGCTCAGGAGTTATTGTAGGCAACCTCAAAGCCTTAAATGAATAGAATATAGAATAGAAACAAACAAATAATATAATGTCCATCTAGAGATTTTACTTTTCCATTGCCTCCTGAATCCATACTTCAAAATCTTATTGCTTAATTCAAGGTGACAAGGGCCTAATACTTTTCCCTGGCAAGCACAATTCTTCTCCTCCAATTCTCTCTCCAAATACAAATGATAACTATTGACCCTTTCTTAAGATTTCCCCATCCACTGGACCAAACCAATAATTCCAAGGACTTACATTTATTTCCCTCTCAGACTCTATCATTGTTATCCCTCTGCAAGACAAATCACTCCATTAGCTGTCTTTGCTCTTCTCTACGTAAAGATGTGCTTCCTACTTTCTTTCCGTAGACAAGCAAAGATATTTTTATTCTGACAGGCATTCAATATGTGATTATGACCTGGCTGATGAAAGGCGCTGTTTATTTTTAACCATGTGGAATTTATGAATATTTGTGTTTTAACTATGTATTTTAGCTTTGTTGTAATCCTTATCTGATCATTTAATTCGTTTTAACTTTTGTATTTCATGATTTTTGACTGTTTCTTTAAAATTACTGTAGGCCACTTTGAGTCCTTACAAGGAAAAAAAGCAGGGTATGTATAAATAAATAAATAAATAAATAAATAAATAAATAAGCAAGCAAGCTAATGCTCTGCAAAGGTGGGACTACACCTCCCCAAAATCTCCCAGCTGGATGTAGCTTTCAAACCAGGCTATAGATCCAAATAGTAGTTTTTCCCAGTTCCAACATTGTTGTTCTCCAAAAAAGTCACTTTTCCAAGCTGACTGAACTGGTGGAGTTCTCCGAGAAAGCCAGAGAATCCATGCATTCGATGAATCTGTAAAGCTCATTTTCCTAAATGCAAAACTCAGCAGTTTTGTGTTCCTAAATAATGCTTTATTGAGCAGCGTTAATAACAGCTACTGAAATGTAGATTTTATGCCCTTAGCCATTTTGCTTGAAGAGCTGGTTTGGCCCAAAGGAATTGTTCACAGCAGAACACACAACAAACCCCTCTGAGCTTCTGTAGAAGTCAACAGATGGTTTGGAAGTCCGGAGTATAGGGAAAGGTGAGAGAACAAGAGAAAGAGAAAGAAAAAGGGAAAAAAAGCAATCTGATGGAGTCACACATCCTAATCTCTTCAGGTTTGAGGAGACCTGGTGACTTTTTTTAGCCAGCTGCCTGCATGAGAAGTATGTGAGATAATTTTGTTTGTATTAGGACTACAGATAGATCTGTTGACAAAGATTCCCACAAAGAAGCTCCCTTTTCACACTGTCTTCCATTCATCCATGGAATCATAGATTCGGAGAGCTGGAAGAGACTACGAGGGCCATTGAGTCCAATCCCCTGCCATGCAGGAATGCACCGTCAAAGCCTTCCTGACAGATGGCCATCCAACCTCTTAGACAAACAGCGAAAAGATCTCAGCTCTTTAGCTGAACATCCCTCTCATCCAATCAAAACACAAATAAATATATTTCTTTGCAGAATAATTTCCCCAAATGGATCAAGATATACAAATACCAAGTGAAAAACGCAAAATTCTAGCATCTGTATCAGTCTTCCCCATAATGCAGAAAATAAAAAATTAAGCTGCAATCAAATAAGGGTGAATATTCTTTCCACACCTGTTAACAATACCCTTCTGCTGGGCAAGCTACCCTCCCAAGCACCAGATAGTGCAGAAGAGGCAGAGAAATGAATAACAGCCCATATTCTTTCCTTCCCTGGTCCTGCTGATTGAATGGGCTTGGTGCTTCAGCCTTGCAAACTTTGCCCCCTATATACCACATTGCAAAGGAATTTCCTATATCTGAAAATGGAGCTCGCAAATCAGGAAAGATGAAGCTTAACTTCCCAGCAACTTCTCAAATTTCCATAGAGAGGTCCCCATTGCAAGCTTTCAGTGGCAGCTTTAGAAAAATCTGCATACCAAGAAGCGTAGCCCCTCTATCTTCTCCACCAAATGTGAAGAGCCAGTTCTCAGGCTTCATAAGTCCACTTCCAAGGGCAGAAACATCTGAGAGTATTTAACGCTGAGCAGTAGGCAGGCCGATTCCTTTACAGATCAGTCCAGCTCTGTGGCTCAACGATTCAGTAATTCTGGTGCCTGATAAGTCAGCCGAAAGCAGGAGGCTCTTTGACTTGAACTGCCATGAAAGAAATACTTCTCTGTATTCTTTCTCCATTGATAAAATCCCCAAATCCTTTGCAGTTGAAAAAATTACAGGGGATTTTAAAAAGCCTTCATGCTCTGGGTTATAAACTGACATAAAGAGCCAGCCAGTGTAAGTAGCTCGCTCGCTCTTTTTTTGCACAGACCACTGAAACAGTGTGACCTCCCACATTTTAAATCCTATCAGACCCAAACTATGCCAGATGACGGCAAAGGGGAGCATGGAAAATCACTTTCCTGTCCTGCTGCTATTATTATGGTTTTTGACTTTGGCCTATTCCACACTTAGCCCCTGGGGTGAGATTAAAGGGTTTCCCAGAACTCTGGACCTGGCACTGAGTTTCAGGATGTCTTGGACCCTCTTCTCCAATCTTGAGGGCAAGGCTGAGGAATCTCAGGGCAAGAGCACTCCCTTGAAATGTGTGTCTGGGTGTATTTCCCTAGAATCATAGAGCGGGAAGAGACCCTTGCCATGTAGGAAAACACAATCAAAGCACTCCCAACAGATGACCATCCAGCCTCTGTTTAAAAACCTCTGAAGAAGGAGACTCCACCAGACTTCAAGGTATTCCACTGTCAAACTTCTCTTACTGTCATTTGTCAGATTTGCGGGCTTTTTTAAAATGGTGTGTGTTCTATGCAACAGTGGCTGATGCTTTGTGTATCACACATAACGAAATCACCAGCAGCTACCCATTGTAACATCATACGTGTAACATCACCAGTGCTTGCCCATTGTGACATCACAATCCTAGGACTCCGGGTTTTGCTCTGAATTCTCAGGAACCCGGACACTCCTGACCTGGGAATCCTAGGTGGGAAACTTCTGTGGATCTAGAGGACATCTTTGTTCACTCTTCCCCTAAACGTAGGGATCCACACATGTGCTGATCTGTCTTCCTAACACCTGGTCCAATGCTCAAACCACTACAACCACGCTGGCTCTCTCTTTTCACACTAACCAGTAATAATGCTATACTCCACCTTGACCAGCATCCTTTTGAATCCTGGGATTTGCACTTTAGAGAGGGGGATTTAGAATTCTCAGCCGGAGAATTCTAGTTCCCTACCATACTACAAGCCCTAGGGTTCCAAAGGATGTAGCTACGGTGTTAAGATGAAATCATAGTGCTATAATTGAGTAATGGGAAAGGGATCTTAGTTTTATTCCATCTAGGAGCAGCTGGTGGCTTCCACATCAGTGGAGCAGTGAATCTGCTTTGGGTTTTAGTTTGAACTGGAAAGATGTTCTGGAAGGAAGTGAATTCTGTCTCCGAAACAGAGTAAACATCTTGGACACCTCCTTTACACATCAGACTTAAGCCCACAGCAGATCTACTGGGATGCCACAAGCCTCCACTGATTCTATTGCCAAAAATTAATAAATAAAATAAAATAAAAGGGTGGTTATGCTGAAATTTATAGCCACATCAACCACACCACTGACTCATCAAGCAGATAGTAACTGTTTATTTGCTTGCTTTTTTAAAACATCTATAATTTCTTTAGCACCATGACCTGTAAATCCATTTCTCTCCATTCCCCCAATGGAAATAAACATGACTGGTTATGATGGGCCGGAGAGGTCCAACCAGGTAAAACACGCAATGTTCAGGAAACTCCAAGCCTAACCTCCAGACACAGGGAGGAATCAAATGCTAAGCACATCTCACAGAGGGCAGAAAAGGTTATTATTAAATGTTTTCAATATATTTAATCTAGGCGTGGATTGAAAGTATTAATCAAAGCTATATATTCCAGAGACTCTTTGCTGGGGTAGCCGCCGCAATTTTATCCTCTATACGCACGCTGGGAGAACACAAAAGGTCTTGGCATTTCAGAGTCTGATAAAGTTTAATTCGTTTGTTTGTCTGATAAACAACTTGGATGCATCAAATCTGTGGAGAAATATTAAATCCTGCAAAGCACAGCTACGGCTACAGAACCGCACAGGGAAGCCGGGGGCAGATAAAGGAAGACAAGCGGCTGAATTCGGAGCCTGTGGAAAATCCTACTGGTCCCTCGAAGTTCTTGGAAACTAAATGGTATGAACACATCCAACATCCCCACTGCCCAGTTCCTTGGCTTGGTACAGCACTACATTACACACCAAACACTGGTCGGGGTTCCAGATCTTAAGGCAAGGACTTTCTTGCCCAGTACAGGGGGAAAAATCTAAGGGCAAAGTGATTGCAAACCCCAGGACTCCATAGGATGTTGAAAGTGGAATAATAGCACGAAAACAGTATAGAGCGGAAAGGCCCTCAGTTGGTGCCTTTTGGTAAGTCCCACTTTCTCAGCTTCAGAGAAAGGTAAAGACACCCTCCTCACAGCAAATTTTGCCAGGAAAAACCTACGATGGGGTCACTGTAAGTTGGAGTGGACTTAAAGGTGCATAACAATATTTCAGAGACTTGCTTGTCTCTCACACTACAAAATTATAGCACTCTGTGACACTTTTATTACCTTGACTGCATCCCACAGAAACCTGAGATCTGTAGCACTAGAATTCCCGGACAGAGAATTCAAAATACCTTACCAAAATGCAAATCCCAGATTCAGAGGGTGGAACAAGGACAGTTAAAGCAGCATATAGTGTAATAACTGTGCGGTGTGAAAGAAAGCCCTCCCAACAGTTACTCTTCCAGCCAAACTTCCCCTTGCCTCCCCTGCCAGTGTTCTCTCAAGCAATCTCCCCTTAGTATCCCCAGCCAATATTCTCCCAACCAAACTTCTCACCTCTCCAACCAACCTTCTCCAAAGCAACCTTCTCCTTGCCTTCCCAGCTGATTTTTTCCCAAGCAAACTTCCCATTTCCTCTCAAAGCACTCGCTTTATTCCCAGTGCATTCCAAGTCTTTAAGTAAACCAAGCACAATGGGAGGAGACAGCCAGAGTTGGTGGGTGGGTATGGACCCCCTCTGACATGCCAATTCTCCCTGCAAATGTTGTCCTGCCTTTGCATTCTTTATAGGTTGACAAATCCAAGTTCTCTCCTGTCCTTCCAAAGCAAGATAACAGAGCCTGGAAACAATCGCTAAGACCACTGGGAGCAGTGAGAACACAATGGCACGAAATATGCTATTAATCATCTCAGCTATTTTCATTGCTATCATAACCTCCTTGCAAAAAAACTTCGGACTAGAGCTACTCCCTTTTCAGTGGGAACTTTTCTGTGCTTTTTGCCTGTTTTGCAAAATACTACTAGCTGACCACTCCAGGAAGAATGTAATCTTCTGAGCCAAGTTACTTACAAGGGGAAACATGATAGGGGGGTAGAATATTGCTGTTGGGCAACACAGCTGCTTGCTGACAATTTTATTCTGTTTGTGGGAATCAACTTTTCAAAGAGCCAGAGAGGGAAAAATGCAGTGAGGTATTAATGACAGTCTAATTACGCCAGCTAATTAGGAAGCCTACATTGTAGTTATTTAAGAAACAACACTAAATGCAGCATTATTAACAGTGTGTAATTGACAAACAGCTGTAGTTTGATGCAAAACAGGAGATGGAAAATGCAACTCATCACTGGAACACAACAGGAAGACAGCCACCTCTTCAGGGTTATTTCAAAAAGAACAAAATCTATTCATCCTCAAAGATGTCTATTCGGAAGAGTTTCCAAAAATACAGCTTCACAAAAGTCAGCATTTTAAACAACCCAGCTATTTTAACAGGGAAGACAGAATTGCTGTCAAATTGCCCATGATCCAATACCAAAGCTGTTATTTCACCACAATTGAGCTTGGATTCTGCTTTTAGCCATAATGAAGATGTGTCCCATTTATGATCTTGCCAGGTAGACAAGGGCTTAGCCCAGCAAGGCCAACAAGATTTGTTGGCATTCAGAGTTGTTCACAAGCTTGGGGTTCCAGATATGGCTCAGTTTCAGACCCAGAACCCACATTCAGCATGGCTAAATGTTTGGAAACCACTTGTCATGGCCCAAGGTCAAACTTATCCTAGTAATGAGATCTAGCAGTCCAGGTAAGGAATAGAATCATAGAATCATAGAATCATAGAAATCTAGAGTTGGAAGAGACCACACAGGCCATCCAGTCCAACCCCCTGCCATGCAGGAACACCCTCAAAGCACTCCTGACAGATGGCCATCAAGCCTCTGCTTAAAAACCTCCAAGGAAAAAGACTCCACTACATTCCGAGGCAGCAGATTCCACTGCCGGACAGCCCTGACCGTCAGGAAGTTCTTCCTGAGGTTCAGGTGGAATCTCCTTCCCTGCAGCTTGAATCCATTGTCCTGGTCTCTGGAGCAGCAGAAAACAAGCCCTCTCCTTCCTCTACGTGGCATCCCTTCAAATATTTAAACATGGCTATCATGTCCCCTCTTAACCTTCTCTTCTGCAGACTAAACATCCCCAGCTCTCTAAGTCTATCCTCATAGGGCTTCATGGCTTCCAGGCCCCTCACCATTTTGGTCACCCTCCTCTGGACTTGCTCCAGCTTGTCAATATCTTTCTTGAATTGGGGTGCCCAGAACTGGACACAGTATTCAAGATGGGGTCTAACCAAAGCAGCAAACAAACATCAAACAAACAACCCAGCAGTAGAGATCAGTGGTCAAACCCAGGTCAAATAGTCACCATACCACACAGCAGTAAACATTGAGGGAAAGCAAAGCAGTTCAAAGTCAAAGCGTGAGCAGGGCAAAGCAAATAATAAGGAGAACCGAAGAAAGCAAAAAATTTAGCAACCTTTTAGCAACATTTTCCAAGGGATCTGCACCTCCGAAATTGTTCCTATGGATACTCTGTTTTGACACTTTCATGACATTTGAGGCACTGATTGTAATAACTCAGGGTTTCTCTCATAAAGCTATGTAACTAAACTTTGCCGATCGTATCCCCTATAGGCAGGGAAGAGGTTTAGCATTATGAAAGCGCGTGTATTTCAACCTTGCTGTTTAACTCTGCATGAGCCATATGGGGATTGAACTTCTCAAAGATGCTGAACTGAAGACTCTAAATTATATTTCTGGGTTTTCATGGATTTCCAGCACTTATACTGCCAAATCCTTGGCTGAGTAGCTATGTTTAAACATCAGTATTACCCCCATCTTTGAATAAATGTCATACTAAAATATTCCATTCACACTTGTCGGCACACTTTTGCAAACCTGAAGATCTTGGCCATTTATTTTCTAAAATCCCTCTTAAAGGAGCAATCCGCCTGATAGATTTGTAGACTGGGTGGTCGGGGGCAGTTTGGCGTGTTTGGGTTCTTTTGTTATTTTTCTTTAAAAGAAGTACAGAGACATTATAGAGAGAGCTGTAGGAACTGACAGGGGGGCGGGGAATCACTTGCTAAAGAACAAGGGCGTCACCAAATTCCAATTCTGTCCCTGCATTAGAACATTTTGGATCCTAATAATGTCATCCACAATGACAGAGCTGCATTTACTTGCTTATCCTTCAATATGACATGCATCATGAAAGAGGACAATCTCTATGCAAGAGAACAAATGGACATAGAACTGATATTAAAGATGGCATCACCGCCAAACCAGAGGCAGAACATTTCTATCTCCCTGAACACACAATCACTCTCAGGTTGCTTTTCTGGAGCAAAAATACAACAAAGGAACATTGGTCAGAGAAACGGCTGAATGGGGATCTATTTAAAAATTCTAATCCATTAGCAGAGGTATGAACAATGACAATTATTTCTTGGCACACTGCATATATTAATGTATAGATTCTCATCACAGTTGCACATGTAACAAAATAACTCTTTCATAAGAGTAAGTCCCTTCCTCCAAGGAGAGTAATTTTTAAATAACTGTCTCTATCACATTGATATTTTAAGTCTAACAAGCTTGACAAACCCAGATCCTCTTCTACAAATCTTTCAAAGCTTATGGCCATTGTTATGATTTCCATCTTTCTGTATACAATTAAACTCTCATCCCCCACAACCATGTAATGTGCTAAATACCTGTGGCTTCAATATTGTATTCCATCACTACGTCTCCAGAACTGGATTGAAACCCACAAAAGCTCTTGGTAAAACAAATCACATTGCTAGATTCCTTCTGTGCTATCCATTTTCTTTTTCATACTGAAACTGACTAACACAGCTACCTATATAGAATATGCACCTGTTTAATCCTGTTTGTGTCCAGTTGTAAAGAGTTAACATGAATTCTTAACATATTACAATATACACTACTATTCAGTAATAAAACTTTTGGGAAATCTGTTTGCAGATCTATCTAGAACGGTAACCCAACTGGCAGCAGCTGAGCAACATTCAGTCCCATGATGCACCTACCTCAACAGACTTACAGAAACACACACACACACACGCAAAGAAAATAAACAAGCTTTGTAAAATGTATAAAAACCATCTTTACTTACTAAAGCTTTGTGCATAACCAAATACAAAATGAGAGAGAAGAAAGAATGTCTGTAGGTTTGAGGGACGCAGGAAGAGAGCGGTATGCAAAAGCAAACAGGAAGTCTGCAAGCATGCAGTTGGGATGCAGCAACATGACTTCTCCAGTCCACTCCCACCAGTGAGTTGCAGTGCAATGAGGAATTGCAACAGGGGTCTGCCTCTGATTGTCACAGCCTCACTCACCGGCAGAAGGAAGCTGGAAACATCATCCTGATATATCCTGATCCCCAGTAGAACAGGCTTCCATCACTCAGACAACCTGCTTGGAGTTTAATGTGGGATAGGGGGCATTTACAATCATATCAATAGTGCCATGAATAAGTAGTGTAATTAATAGGAAAGAGTTATGGATCCATAGCTCTGGGTTATGAATCTGTAACTGCAATAGAGGAAGACAGCCATCATCATCATCATCATCATTCTCATCCTCTCTGTTCATGAATACAGTTTCCATTCACTTGAGTGAGGCTTGCGACTCGGGTTTGCCTGGCATTTTTTGTACCTGCAAAGACAGATATGGCCTTACTTCAACAGTCGGAAAATAATATGAAGGCCCCATTATCACCAACAGAGGGAATTTTCTCACATGCCGTAAATGACTTTGGAACTAAGGATGAGTTTATTACATGTCATGTTTTATCCCAACACCTTCTGCAGATGTATATGCCTCCTGCAGGCGTATTTTTTCCCCCAAAAAGAAATAGACTTAAAGTGACGGAAAAGTATATTTGAAGAAAAATGAGCCTATCGAAAAAGCATTAAAACACGGTAAAGGTAAAAAAAAAAAAGTAATTGTTTTTTAAAAACCCAACATTTTTTGAAAGATAAATTCCACGTTAGACAGGCTCTTTAAAAATCAATTTGCACTTGCTTCCGCCTGTAAAGATTTATTCCTAGGGAAAAAAAGCCATTAGTATTAAAGTGCTTAAAAAGTTGGCAGACTATCTCCAAAGGCATCAATTTCTAGTGCTAATTACAACTAATTATTCACTCAGCAGTTGTAAGTCGCATTTGGTCCCTGCGGGTGAAAGAGAGATTTGTCTCTCTCCAGTGTACTGTGCATGGTGTGTTTGTTTTAAGATATTTTTTTTCTCTGGGACAAACATCAAAACACAGAGGACAAAGGCTGTGATTCTTCATCAAGCTGGTGGAGCATAATTTCCTTCAATGTACTTACATGGAGTCCAAGCCAGGCTTTTGAAATTTCCTGAGAAATCTTCATAGTCCATCATGAACTGTCAGGGTGGTGGAGTCATGGTTGGGCATCATCTTGCAGTCATTGAACTGATGAGCAAATCTCTTGTATAAGGAATCACTAGATATCCCCCTTGTGCAATGTCATAAAAAATAGATCCATTTAACCATGGGTTACATTATCACAACATTTCAGTAAGGTTCTGGCCCATGTAGCAACTCATAGGATTTCCGCCTGTAAAGGATTTCAGCAAGAAAACTTTGAGGTCTCCATAAATGATATCATTGAGATGAATGTTAGCTAACTATCATGGGGAGGTTAATTTATTCTCTGGTGTTGTAGTTATTTTCCCTTCCTTACTTTCTCTTCTGTTCCTTGAATAGCCATACAAAGACATTTTCCTTTCAAATAAACTGAATTTAAAAAATAATATATACATTTTTAAGCTTGGCTGTATAGCTGAAAAGTTATCAAATAACACCTTGGACTCACAAGGTACCAGAAACAGCTCCTGGCGTGACTAATGAAAGGTACATCATATGAGGTTACTTCCAGAGCTTAGAAAAATTACTTTTTTTTGGACTACAGGATCCAAATTCCTCCACCCATGTTTTCATTACTTTTGGAAAAATATCTTTTTCAAACTCTGTTCCAGAGAGTTTGGAGAACAGTTGTGAATTGAAGTGGACAGTACAAATATCTAGATGGAAGGAGTGGGTGAATGTTTAGTTTTATTGAACTAATCCATCATTTAGTGCTAGAAGCATGAAGAGCATCAACTTCTGGGCTTGTGAGTTCATCACTCACCCTTTTTCTTCTTCCTGATCAGCCTTGAAGAAGAGAGGGAAACAGTTTCTTCTTATATTAAAGTAGCTATGTTTGTTAATCTTGTTGCTATTGCTGCTATTACATGACAACATAAACTGTGATTAGTTTCAGCTAGAGTTTGTCTGTCCCGGCCATGCTGGGACATTTGGATGGTGTGATGCTCCTTGGAGAACGACTCCTGGGCTGTCCTCCATCTATTACGTGCAGTCAGCTAAACCTAGGACAGTAAGACAAAGCTGGCTGTTGCTGAGTCCGTAATACAGCCATTACAGCTATTTTGTCCAAGGTCACCAAAAATCTGTGGCCAGCCTTGGCTGGGGTGCGTGAGATAGACTTGTGCAACACACTACCCAGTATCAACTATCCAGTTCCTAGAACTGGAAGCCCTAAAGATGGTAGTGCAAACGCTGATAATCTCAAGATTGGAGTTCTGCAATGTCCTGTACACTGGGCTACCTTTGTACCAAGTTCGGAAACTCCAGCTGGTCTAAAATATGGCAGCCAGATTGGTTGCAGGTACATTGAGGCGTGAGCATATCACGCGGATACTAAAATCACTCCACTGGCTGCCAATTAAGTACAAATATTTGATTATTATCTTTAATGCTCTACACAGTTTGAGTTCAAGTTACCTGCAGGATTGCCTCCTCCCATCCCATCCATCCCATATACTCAGGTCTTCTGGGGGCCATTTACTTAAACCTGCCAAGGCTAGACTGGCAACCGTCACTCAGAGGACCGTCTCGTCAGTCACCCCAGATTGTGGAATGACCTGCCAGAAGAGATTCAACAGCAAAAGACACTATCCACATTTTTTTAAAAAACTATCTCTTCTGGCAGGCCTACCCAGTCACTTTTTAACTATACATTTTAAACTATTACTATTATTATTACTATCATCATCATCTTTATTTATATTCCGCTTTTGAAAGGACTCAAAGCGGCTTACAATAGTCGAAAAGAAAACTTAATTAAAACTGTAACATATAAAAGTTAAAAGACATATTAAACAAACAGTAGTCATTAAAACAACATTAAAATACATATTAAAAACAAGGAACAACAAACAAACTGATTTACTTTAAATGGCTTTATGTGTTTTTAGTGTATTTTAATCTATGCTGTGTTTTTAATTAAATTTCAATTTATGTTGTGCTTATGTAATTTATATTATTATTATTATTATTACTACTACTACTATTATTATTATTAATAGTACTACTATCATCATCACTACTTGCTTGAAGGTGCAGTTCTTCAGGGAATGAAGGATGCTATCCAGATGGGGCCTTATTTTTTATACGTATATAACGGCCAAAAGGTGTACCGCAGATTAATCCTACAAGGCTATACAAACCCTGCACTTTCCCTCCCCTCTAATAAAAGAAAGGAAAAAAAGGTGTGTGTCCATGTCAAAGAGAGGGAGAGAGGCAATAAAGGGTCAGTAATGAAAGAAATATATCATTTGTACAACTGGCCAAGCCTGATTTGAGATTTATAACCCATTTGGAGTGAAGTAATGTGAGAGGGTTGGAGATATATCGGCTCCTTAGCCATGATTTTTGTAGGGTACCACCCAGAAATAAAATATGAGGAACAGTGTATGGAACTAAAACTAGCCATTTGTCACCTCTTCATGTTACTTATAAATAATCCTGTCTCCCGCGTGCATGACACTAACCTTCCAAAAAAGGCTCCAGGAATGACTGTTATTAAATCAGCCTTAAAACTGAGGTGGGAAATAGTCTGTTTCTCCCGAACTCCATGAAGTCCAAGATAGCTTGACCTTCATCCCTTTACCTTTAAGAGTTACACTGAAGTTACAGGCCTTTGGGATAGGTAGGACTGTCCTCCTCCCTGGGATGTCATAATGGAAGAGACCCCACCCAGTGGAACTTTTTCTCCTAGGCAGCTCTTAAATATATAGGCTGAAACCTTGCATCAGAGGCTATGGTGGGTGACTTTATGATGAAGCCATATCACTGACATGAACACAACCATGATACAGAATTGTGACAGTGCACAATGGGGCATTGTGGAATCATTGTTGGAATCATTGCTGATTCATGAGGTTCAATGCCTTTAAATTGTTGCTGACTTATGGTGACACTAAGATGAACCTATCACAGGGTTTTCTTGGCAAGATTTGTGCAGAGGGGGGTTAGAATCATAGAATCATGGAATCATTGAGTTGGAAGAAACCCCAGGGGCCATCCAGTCCAACCCCCTGCCATGCAGGAACCCACCTGAAAGCACTCTTGACAGATGGCCATCCAGCCTCTGCTTAAAAACCTCCAAGGAAGGAGACTCCACCATACTCCATTGAGGCAGCAGCAGATTTCACTGCCGGACAGCTCTGACCTTCAGGAAGTTCTTCCTGAGGTTCAGGTGGAATCTCTTTTCCTGCAGTTTGAATCCATTGCTCCTTATCCTAGTCTCTGGAGCAGCAGAAAACAAGCCCACTCCCTCCTTGACATGAGATCCCTTCAAATATTTAAACATGGCTATCATGTCCCCTCTTAACCTTCTCTTCTGCAGACTAAACCTACTCAGCTCCCTAAGCTGCTCCTCACAGAGAATGGCTTCCAGACTCTTCACCATTTGGGGTTTGTCACTGACCAACTCTAAGACTGTGGGAGTATGGCTTGCTCATAGTCATTCACTGTGGTTCTGTGACTGAGCAGATTTTTGAACCCAGGTTCCTGGAATCCTAGTCTGGCATTCAAACCACTACACCTTGTTGGCTCTGTGAGATGGGATAGCTTGAGAAACGGTGACTTGGCTCAAGGTCATGCAGTACATTTTGGGGCTCAGTGGGACTCCCTCAGTCCTCATGCAGTGCTGTAACCACTACACTACATGAGCTCACGGGTGATGAGAACATTTGCCTCTCTACATAAAATGTTTCTGGGTTTGCGAGAAATGCATTGAAACTGAGATGGAAAGATTTTCACCCCCTAAATCCCTACATGGTATATAAAATGCTGCGTAGTGTGAAAAGAACCTAAAATAAAACCATTTCTTTCTCTTCCCACAACCATTCTACCATTCCCTTTCCTTAAAAAAAAAGTTTTAGAACAAATTGTAGTGAATTATTTATTGCCGGCTACTTAGTGATTGCAGAGAACTAACATTTCTTCTACTAGATTTCTAAATACTCCAGGAAGCCCCCAAAGGGATCAGAAAGATGGTATGAAATACAGAAACTCACCTTCCCTTCTAGCCAGGAAGGTGGACGGTGGGAGGGAGAGGACTAGAGGTCAGTGATGAAGATCACAAAAGGAGTGCAAAAGTCAAAATAAACAGACCTTGGTCTCCTGCAGCAGCTTTAGCCCCTTCTCCCCTAGCTTCCCAGCTTTGCATCCTTCCTATTTAAGAAAGCAAGCACCAGGCTGGTTATTGCAATGCAATTTTGTTCTCTCCTCTTCCAAAGAGCTCATCCATATTAATATTGCATTTCAGTGGTTCTGGAACCAGGACCTTTCTTAGCTGTGCCCTTGGTGTCTTCACCTCCAAGAGCCCTGCCAGGTAGTTCATTCCAAACACTTATTACTTTCCTACAGAAGTGGCTGCTCCCTGGTGTCTCTATTTTAATCAGAATTCCACTTGTGCTCTTTCCACCACTTTTTTTCCCTGCTTCGAGTTATGAATAATGCTGACATTAGCTCCGCTATGATGGAGTTTGAGCTCTTTAATTAGATCCACTTATTCCCATCCATCCTTCTTTCTGTGTGTTAAGGTTAAGGGGTTCCCTCCGTTTCTCCAACATGTCCTCATCACTTATTCCTGGAAATGCTAGTGGCATCTTGTTGTCGTTTTTCTCGGAGTGTGCAGCCAGGTTAACTTTCAGACTCAAGGTCTTCTTCATACCATGGACACAAGGATGTGAGCTGCAAGGATTTTGTGCATCTAGGGAAGAATTAGGGATATATTTTTCCAATAACAATATTGACAAGAAAAGTGATACATGCTCTGAGAGTAATTCCCAATGGACCATATTCTCCAACTATCCTGATTTGGCAGGGGCAGTCCTGTTAAACCTCTGCCATTACACTTTTTCACCTGCTTTTAAAATGTCCCAGTTTTTCTCTCTTCCTCCAACTCTCCCCATCCTTGGTCCTCAGCTTACTTCAGTTGCTGCAAATTATGTTTGGAATCTTCATATGGATGTATACCTGTAGAAATTAGAATCAGACAGTTCCATAATGCCTGTATCCAGTAGAGGACTGCTGTTGCATTACTACATACCGGAATCAGAAAAGTGACTGGTACATAATGGGCCTGATGCACAACTGAACTGATGCGTAATGAAATGTGCATTTCATCAGTCTCAACTCACATTGCATCAGTCCTGATACAGGTTGTATCAGGCCCGATGCCCATCAGGCACTAGTGCATATAGGACATTCTTGTCAGTGTCCTGTTATGGTTCTTTGCAATTCAGTAAAAGGGTTCCCTAGCACATCTGCTACATAGCCAAAGTTACTTAATGTAACAGGTCATATGGGAATCCAGCATGAGTTCCAAGTATCAAAATAATCTGCATTCAATTCAATCAGCAGGGGCAGAGGAGAGGAGGGGCAAAAATTGGCCCTTCCCAGTAGGCTCAGGCAAAAACAATCTGCTGCAGCCTCTCCAAGTTTGTCAGTTCTTCCTCAATAACTTTTGCCATCTTGACCACACTCTGATGTTGCCTGGCCACAGGTGTCCCAGTTTTTATCTGTGAAATGCTAGACGGTGTGCTGGATGAAAGAAATCACCATAGATAGGATCACAACAGCACATTTAGAGGAAGGAAGGAAGGGAGGGAGGGAGGGAGGGAGGGAGGGAGGGAGGGAGGGAGGGAGGGAGAAAGAGAGAGAGAATACCTGGAATAGGTCATATTATCTGACAGTGGCTCACTGGTTCCTAGATTCTTGGACCAGATGTAGGTGGCCTGCCCCGTACCTAAAAGCCACATAAATTCCACAGAGATAGTGCCATTCTAATGCACAGTGAGTTTGCTCTTGGTCTCTTTTTTCCATGTATCTTTGTAGAGCAGCAGCTCTTAACCTGGGGTCCGTAGACCCCTCAGGGGTCCACGATGTCCTCACAGAGGGCCCACGAAGGTTTGAGGAAATATTATGAGCTTTTTCCAGTTAATAAGAAAACAAATAAATAAAGTCATACACCCATCTCAAAGAGCAGAAGCCTCCTGCCGGCGACAGACATCATTTGTATCAAGTTCCATTACAGCATCCCAAACTGTTCAAAACCGTTGTTAGCAATGATAGAAAAATATGTACTCAGCACTTGCTACTTTCTGCATGTGGCGAGAGCATGCACGTGAATGCTGCCCTGTGGCTGAGACAAAGCATGTAACATTTTTCACTACCATGTATACAGCCAGGAGCCGCCTTGAGTTAAGTCTTGGTTATCTGCAGCAGCAAAAGATATTTAAAGGGGGTCCTTGGTAAAGAAAAAGTTAAGAACCACTATTATATTGGATTTCTGCAGGGTACGTTGCCCCACGCTAATGCCAAAGGTCGGTTTGTCAAGGACGCTTTCCAGCACGAACTCGGAAGTGCATCCAAACCTCAGTAAAATCCCTTTAGGGAAATAGCACTGCAAAGAGAGCAGATAATGTAACTGCTCTGTCCCAAACCACAAAAATGAAAAATACGGAGAAGGAAGAGGAAGAAGGGAGAGAGAATGAGCTTTTCAGGCATGTATTCCTCCAACGCTATTAACCCCCTAGTGGTTTATGTCTTTTTAAGTGGTGCTAAGCCTGAATTATGTCCATTATTTTACATACTTTGCAAAAGATGCAATCATAATAGACCCCTTAATGGTGGGTCAGGAGAATCAAGTCCCCAAGCGGTTTCTGACTTTTAGTAGACTTGAAAGGAAGCAAGAAGTAGGGGGAACATACCCTGATAAATTGTCTAATCTGTCTTCTATTATTTAACATACTCCACTCCTTCAAAACACAGTTTGCAGTCAAAGATAAAAACTTATTGCTACAGCCTCATACAGTCCTGTCCTCTTTAGATCGAATTCCCAGTTGAAATAGATATATGTGCTCTCTATCTCTTGAAAGATGAAACTTTAATAAAAAATAAAAGGAAAACACATGGCATAAATTCATTTTCCTGAGTTCTTTTTTTTTTTTAAACACTTTATTTTTCGTGATTGCTTATCAGCTTCTTTCTACTAGAAGGTTATAATTTTAAAACACATTTTTAGATAAAAACTGAGACAATGACATTTGAGAAGAAATTAGAGCTGTAGCTCAAAGTTTCTCCCAAGTAATTAGTTAGCCATTATTGTTTTAAGCTTTTTTTTAAAAAAAAAAAAAACCAGCTTTTCTCAACAGTAGCTAAAATAGTTAATTTTAGTGATTTTGTTTTAACAAAAAAGAACTTTCTAAATACTACAAAACACATTCTCTTTCACTCTGTTGTTATTTTGTTGTTCACTTTGTTTGTTAATTTTGAGTGTTTTTACACGTTTGGAAGACATTCTGAATGTTTGGGGAGCAAAAATTTCCCCAAAATCATGCCAATTTTTAAAGTGGAAGTTGAGGGATTTGGGAGCCGGGTGGGATTTTGGGGGTCTGGTAGAGCTTCAAAAGTGGGGTCTGGGGGCCAAGGACTATACTTTGTCCACCCCAGGTATAAATAATGAACAAACAACAAAATCTACATTGAAATTTCTAAATTTTGATCTTCCTGTCTTATAAACTTTCTTATTGGCAAAGTTACTTTGGCAGCATCCAAAGCTGGGATGGATCAGTCAGAGTCTGCATCATTTATGAGCTTTAAATGGTTTTTAAAAATGGAAAATTCAAGTAGGGGAGGGAGGAGGAAATGTTACTTCCCTTCCTGAAATCACAAATAAAGGTTTAAATAAAAAAGGTGGGGGGAATATATCATGCATGCAAAAAACTACACATACATCCACATTCTCCGGTGCTGGCATTCAACCAAGGTTTACAGCTCTCCAATTAGAGTCTTTATCAGTAGCCACAGACAAAATTTACACTTGCCATTTGTTGTTTCAGAAGTCTGAGTTAGTAATAAATTCAGAATGACAGTCCAAAGGAGTTTCCAGCAGCAAAGTCAGCACACAAGGCGAGGGTCAAGGTTTCCAGAAACACGAATCGGTGATCCAAACATAGAATGCATTGTTTCTACCAGTGACACCAGTTGTCTGCAACAGCTTTCTTCCCATCCCCTCCTCTGTATTTATGGACTGACCGCCTCCCCCAGCTGTTTGCCTAATTAATACATCTTCCCTATATAAGTGGTCTGAGTCTCATGGACTCACCCTTTTTCATCTATGCTGGCTGGAGTAAGTATTGCCCTGTTCACGTCTTGGTGTTGTCACTGTTGGGGAAGGTCGTTTCCGTGTTTGCACCTGGGACTGGGGTATGACACACATGTACATATATGAAACAAAAATGTCTTGAGTTATATCTGAACTGAGAAAACAGTTGGGAACTTTTGCCCTTGATTTTACCTATTGATTAAGATTGGAGAGATGTTATCTAACAATGTGAAAAACATCACTGCTAACCATCGATGATTTCAAAGATGGTAACATAAAACCGGCATGGGAAAGGAACAGGCGGTCTTCACTAATGAAAATAGGAGGCTCCCTGATATTCCCAAAATTAATAGTATTGACATATGCAAGATGCTCTTGAAGAAATCAATCTTGAGCTAGTCTATAACTTTATAGCATATCAATTTCTTTTCCAATTAGGTCTAAGGACTTCAAATATTCTGGATTTATGACATGGTTATACATGCACCCAATTTGTGAGACATCAGGAAAGGTCCAGGTTTTAAAAAGATATTTGTTTATTGTTGTTTAAAACTTTCGTTTGCAATAAATATTGCTTTTACCTATTGTGTAAAAGAAGTCTGAGCTGCCATTACTTTTCTGACATACCTTGAAAGCTGTGATTTCATTAGGACAGACAGACCTTCCATGGATTTAGATTGCAGGTTTTACACACCATCATTTTGTTCACAGTTGCTGTCATATCTGATGGCTGACCCCTCTGTACTTTCCTATACTGGTTCTTGTACAGGAGATGTGTAGTCCCTCACTTTCACCTCTATAGAAAGCCTTATCAGCTTGGTAAAATGGCCAGAGCTTATGCACCATGGAAAGACAGAAAATCAGATAGAAAAGGGGAGGTGGAGCTCTTATACAGTCTTCCCTCCACATTTGAGGAATTGACCTTCATGAATATTATCATTTGTGAGACACATGCTTGCCTTCCTCCCTTCCATTTTCCTCCTCCCATTCCCTTGTGTTCCTCACCCCAGGCTTGCAAGTCCTGCTTTTAAAATAGATTTTTTTTAGCTTTTGAGTGAACAAAGCCTCCTCCCACTGCTGGAGATGTGTCCTTTCTGCCATGTGGCTGCACATTCTACTGTGTAATGGCTGTTGATTGGCCAGGTGCTCTCTTTGCTCCTACCTCTCCTTTCGAAAGAGGGTGACTGGAAGTAGCTAGAAAGTCAGAACTCTGCTGTACTCCCTCTGAAAGGAAAGTACCGGTAAGCCCTTTACCTTGTCTTTTTTCTTCCCCCTGGGAATGTCAGGGAGAGAGGCAAAGAAATGGGAGGGGGAGCTCTGGAGAGGAATGGGGTTGTGGGGGAGTCATTCATGATTTTTCCACTTTCACAGGGGTTCTGCACGCCCAACCCTCACAAATAGGGAGGGGTCACTGTACTCTCTGAAGTGTTGCCCCACTTTTTCAGCTGCTTTGAAAATGTCCCAGATTCTCTCTCTTCCTCCCACTTTGTCCCCAACTTACTTCAGTTGCTGCAAACTGGGTTCAAGGTGCAAAAGGGTTTTGTATTCAGTTCAGTAGGGGAGAGAGGAGGCAAATTAGCTGAATCTTACCCTTCCCGGTAAGGCAAAAGCAAAAGCCAACTCCTGCAGCCTCTCCTAGCTTGTATGTTCTTCCTCCTTTTGCTGTCTTGACTGCACTCTGATGTTGCTTGGCCACATGTGTCCTCACCTTCATCTGTGAAATGTCAGTGGCTGTGGGATCCATTTTGAACCGCAAAAGAAGCTTGTGGATGAGGAATATGGAACACTCCTCTGTCTGCTATTTATCCCTTTCAGTTCTTGTCTCTTCAGTCCCTTTCTTCATTTTTTTCCCCCAGCAGAACATCCTTCTACTGTCACAGACCAACTGAGGAGAATATTATGGAAAGAAAGTACAGAATGGGAAGAGCTAAGCTGTGGAAAAATGGTTCTGTCAACCATGTGACCCTGTTGATCCTGTTGTAAAAATGGACTGTCAAGCTATGTTTCATTCTTCATGGCTGGGGCAGATCCATGATTAAAACCATGACTCAGGAGCTTCGTGACTAATTTGGCCTTGAGTAATGACAAGCTTCAGAGATGCTCAAGGAATGTCTCGAGCCATCTTGTTGGGCTTTTAGAACAACAGGTTTGGAGAGACTTCATGTTGATGGGTTTGCAGCTTTCAAATAAATAAATAAATAGATGCCAAACTCAAACAACAGCTACAGCCAAGAAACAAACAGGGCAATTAGAAAGCAAAAGAAGAAGAGAAAAGAGATCACATTTAGTTCTCAGTGTGAAGCCCTTATTAAAACGCAGCAGAATTTTACATGGCATCTTACATGACAGATGAGGCTAACGGTGAGAATTATTTCAGCATCAAAAAGAAATTTTCACCCTTGTCTCCCTGGGAATTGTCTGCATTTGCTTCTCAGTTTGCTAGAGGGAGGTGACTTCTTGATCGCTGAAGCGTAGCCACCTGGTGCAGCGAATGATTCAACATAATGATCCTTCCACACAAGCACAAAAGGAGCTGCTTTACAGTGAGTCAGAATATTAGCTCGTATAGCCCAGGACTGTCAGGTCTGACAAGCAATAGCTCTCCAGGGTTTCAGGCAAGATTTGTTTCCAAGCCCTTCTTGCGGTGCCATCCACATTACATAATTATAGTACTTTGATACCATATTAAGTGCCATGGCACCATCCTATGGATTTGTAATTCTATGAGACACCTAGAATTGTCCACTACAGAGCAATGCAAACTGGAAATCCCAATATTCTATAGGGCGCAGTCAGGTTAGTTAACATCCTATGAAACTGCTATAATTGTGCAATGTGGATGCCCCCTTGGAGACAGTGAGGATAGAACATGGAACTTTTTGCATGGAAAACATGCTGTACTAAATGTGTTCAAGGCATTCTCCACCTAGAGGCTGAGTCTAACTGACCCTGCCTTTCTCTTGATAGAAACTGACTTTTTGGAAGCTGCCATTTCATCTCAAGGAATGAAAAAAACAGGTTCAGAGAGGAGATTTTTGTTGCTCAGGATGATAAATACTTATTTTTCACCTCTCTCATTCAGATACTCCCTGGGCTGCTCTTTAGAGAACAAAAGAGTGTGTGTTCAATGCACTCATGCAACCAAAATTGTATTAATTAGCCAGGTAGTCATAACCTTAAAGGGAGCATAAAGGAGTTACATGACAGTTGGACAACACCATCTCTTACCAAACTATGATGTCTCATAACTATACAGTGTGTCCCCCAAAAAAGTATACACCCTTAACAGCTTATAATACTAGATAACTTTTTTGCAATTCTTTTTCAAAAGATGGATATACCTTCAACAGGATTAAAGATTCCAATAGTAGAGAAGTGTCACAAAATCACAAGAGAAACTTTAAGTGAGGTTTGCAGCTCTGAGCTTCGACAATGCAAGGAGTGCAATGCTGTGCAGGGATGACAATTTGGACACCTTACATAAAATAGTAATTTAAGGTGATTAAATTATTATCACATTGATTCTTCAATATAAATGTATTTACTTAGCTTTCGAATAACCAGCATAGCTGTTACTAGCTGCTAAAAGGTAAATACATTTCTTGGGGACATCTTGTATATGCATCCAAATACATCTTCATGTTCAACATACAGTGTGCATGAACAGAACGGCATTGCATGTGTAACTGTTACAACCTTGAACTGAATGCAAACACTCCACATCAGACAAAAGGGCCTATTCAGTTGCTTGGGCATTTCCCCAATTATATTGAGAATCTGCATGCAAAATGACACTCCATTCACAACTTCAGTTTCTGCAGCCTTGAGCTGAATGCAGACATTCTGCACCAGACAAAAATGTCCAAGCATTTCCATGGGAACTTATGCATGCATAAGACACTAGCATGATCCCAGTCTGTTTGTTTTTTTAAAAAAGAGCAACCTTTTCTGGCAGAGTATATTCTCTCTTTCTTGCTCTCTGTTTTAAAGGAGCATTGACAAATCAATTAAGAAAGGAGTCCAGACTCTAAATATCCATTTGTCTCTCGGCCTCACATTCAAGTGCAAAGGAATGTATCTGGAGACTGCAGCTGACAAAGATTGTTCCGAAATTCTATTGCTTCTGAATCAAAGTCGGAAACAGATGTGGAATGTGAATGGCGACAGTTTTTTCTGTGCAAGCCCCGAAGAGGCATTGCATTGTCAAACTTTTCTTCTGCTCTCCTTTTGGGGTGGGGGGGGGGATGCCAGGCCAACCCATCCCTTCCTCATCTGTGAAAAGGCATCTTTTCTTTCAACCGTATTCTTTCGTGGAAACAATAGAACTAGCCTTCACTCTTTCCTCTATGAAAAACCCTCAGATGTCCTTGCTTTCTCCTCACCTCCTTAGGCTTGAAGTGCAGAGCTGAAGCCAAGAAGGAGACAAAGCCCCCATCTGTGTTCTGATTCCTTGCCTTAACTTTTGAATCCTGTAAAGAAGCATTGCCTCCTTACTCCTTGCAGTTATGGGAACCAATGCAGTAAAGTTTGAGATCTTGGAAAGATACTTTCTGAACCATGTTCTGCACTTTTGAGAAGGTGTGGTCTGTGGCCTGCACATGGCATCCAATCTCCAATTTTGTGGCTTCCAGCCCCCATCATAAGCCCCAAAGCCTCCCAGCTTCCATGAGAAAAAAAAATAACAATGTTTATCTCAAGGCAATTTTTATTTTTGCCCCCAAATTGGTCAAAATAGCTCCAAACTGGATGCAAATCTGCTGGTTTGGGTTGGCTGGGTAGACTGCAAGCAGTGAGGGGAGAGTCAGTGGTCTGAGCATTGGACTACAAGTCTGGAGAGCAGGTCCAAATCCCCACTCAGGCATAGAAACCCACTGAGTTACCTTGGACAAGTCATACTATCCCAGCCTCAGAGAAAGGTAAGCCCCCTCTGAACAAATCTTGACAAGAAAATCCCACAATAGATTCATCTTGCAATCACCATAAGTCAGAAATGACTTGAAAGCACACAGCAACAAAAACAGCAACAACAAGCAACGAAGACTCTAATGAGCTGCTGGGAGATTTAGAAGTGGCTAAACCTTGAGACTCAGATGCTTAATCGCTCAGGATTTTCTGTCCACAGACTTACTTTACTGTATGCTCCATCTCTCTACACTGGACTTCAAAGGATGGAGGTATATAGTCAGTTTCCATCAAGTTCTGCTGAAGCCACCAGCTTCTCCAGTTCAGGCAAGGGCCATCATATGGAGCCAGAAATCTCTCACAATCCAATTCATCTGCATCACGTTCCATGGATACCAGAGAGTGAGTTACAACACCACCTTACCTTTGAACACTCATTATTAGAAAAGAACAGCAGGAGAAGCTTTTTGCCATTGTAGGCTTCCTAGAAGCATCTGGTTGGCCAACATGTGAAGCATGGACTCAATACGTCTTCAGTCTGACTCAGTTGTTTTTTTTTTTCTTATAGGGTTGTATAGATTTGCCCTGATATGGGGACACTAACCCCCTTGTCACTGAGAAAGTTAATCTGATCCAGGTTTTTGACTGAACGTTAGAAAAGATAGCCAAGATTCTTGAACCAATTGTGGGGAGGATATGGTGGAATACCTTGGAGGGCTCCATTAAAGTTCAAACTAAAACACAGAGCAGATTCACTGCCTCAGTGACATGGGAGCCAACCTGTGGAAGGAAGGATTTAAACCCTGCTCTTCCCAAGTCCTAGTCCAACATACAAATTACTACAGTGGACTGACTTCTTGATGGGAGGAAGGAAGGAAGGAAGGAAGGAAGGAAGGAAGGAAGGAAGGAAGGAAGGAAGGACCCACATCGGTGATAGATATCCTGTTTTTAACATGTTTAATATTAACATGTTAAGATGATCATGATGATCATGATGATCATGATCATGATTAAGAAACTTTCAGTCTCTGATGTTCTGTTATCGCAAGGGAAATCAAACAAAAGTTGCATTAGCCATGTATCATGTAGATGCTCAAAACGTGAGGAACACAACAGAAAAATATGAACGAGGGCTAAATGGGATCCACTTTCTCTCTCTCTCTCTCTCTCTCTTTCAGCCTCTTCATATCTAATTGGCATTCACATCCCTGTGAAAGGGCCAGGAACAAGCATTTCTGTGCCATATGAGATCCCGTCCTCCATCCCCCCACCCCATTTAAAAGCTCATTAGCATGTCAGCTCCTAAGCTGTCTTTGATACCTCAGCTGTGGCGTATCGATGTTCTGAGCATCTGACCAAGCCCATCTGCGGAGGAAGACGTACTGCAATGCAGCATATGTGAGCTCGATCAGGCATAATGCAGCCTTTTGACCTGCAATTATTAGCTCCCTTGTTAGCCCTCTCCTGTTCAAGGAACCAGCTTTTGAGACTCACACTCCACAATGTCAAGCGCATAATCCTCTTTTTTTTTTTCCCCTTCCCCAAAGAGGCCTCATCAAAGTAACGGCGGGTGGAACAACACTGAGTAACCCCCTGAATGTGCTAATTTTTAAAACCAGTGGTAGAAAGCAGGTGCAAATGCCACCTTTTGCTACCAAGAGTACTCACCATATTTAAAAAGAAAATTAAGAAGCAATGAACTCAGAGGCAGAAGCAAGCATTGTAAGAACCAGGATTTAGTGTATCTCTGCATTTGTCACTTAAAAAAATTATAGATATTATGCCATTTTGGTGATGAGCTCCTACAGAGAGAGAGAGAGAGAGAGAGAGAGAGAAAGAGAAAGAGAAAGAGAGAGAAAAGAGCTTCTGTGATTAACATGTATAATATACCAGTACTATGGTGTCCAGGGCAGGCATGGTTTCATATTGAATTGTACCATAGGAGAGGGGAGTGCATTTTTCCTGCTGTGCTGTTTTTGGCTGCTTTTGACATGTCTTTTTTCTTTCATCTAAGGGGCAGAAATCATATCAAAGGCAGAAAGCCATCAAATACTGGTGTCATGAGGAAGGAGGAGGCATGGCCAACTGAGAGACCACCAGATAGGGACTGTATGTTTTCTGCAGTTCCATTCCTCAATCTAGGTTTTTTAGTATATCTTGGACCGGGTATTAGTACTTTTCCGCAGGTTTTGCAATGACTGCCCATTGCAACTGGTGGAAAGAGTCCAGGGCACTCAACCAAAGGCAGTGCAGGAAAAGTTGTCAAAACATGATGCCAACTTTGTTGTCGTTTGTGGCACCAGAATTTGTTAGTGGAGCGGTCCTGTTCCTCTTGGGCTTCCCTTTGAGGAGACTCCATATTCTTGGTTTAGATGAAACAGAACCTTGGGATTTTGATGTTTTGCAAGACAGCATATGTTTTAGGGGAAAAAATAGAGGTCACTGTCATCTCCCCATGAAGAAGCATACCTCGCAGAGGGGGTTCTTTTTACAACATTGCTGCATTCCCTAGGGGGTAATGAATTCTTCTTAACAAGCTGAAATGTCTAGATTAGGAAGAGACAACCTTTTCTACCTCATTATACCTTCAGTGCCATTTCAGACACAGCCACAAAATATTCATATGGTAATATCAGCTCAAGATGTCATACTGTGTAGGACTTGACATCCATTCAAATAATTAAAAAATAGATAATATTCATAGGTATAGAGCGGCATGAAATAATGACTGAGAGAGAGAAAGAGAGAGAGGGAGGGAGGGAGAGGGAGAGGGAGATGGATAGATAGATAGATAGATAGATAGATAGATAGATAGATAGACATTTTAATGTATCCAATGACTCTCTTCAGCACTAGAAGAAATAAGTCCAGATGGGCTCACTTTGTTTCACATTTTGAGACAAGGTGCCGCCATATACAATTCATCAGATGTTTAGGATTCTCAAAGTGTTCAGTCAATCAGTTATGGGGAAACCTGGTTACGTGCTCTTCAGACAAAAATTCAGAGTGTTTCAATTCACTACGTAGATAAGGAAAATATGATGATCTGGACTAGATAAAGATGATATTCTACCCTACCCTGTTGTGTTCTAGTCTAACAAAATGGCTCTGTTTTGTGGAACCACTCAGTTGGAAGCAAACCAATAGGTACTGGTGGATCCCATGTTCGTGGAACAGGGTATCTATTCTGATCTTTAAAGGAACTGTCCAAGGTACCGAACCAATTCAAAGGCAGTTGAATTCAGTACCTTGGAATATCCGGTTTCTCTTCAGCTCATATAAATCTGTGGCCTTTTACTGAAGACTTCAGTCCCTTGGATAATTCAAACTAAACTAAAGCCCAGAGCAGATGCATAGTTCCATTGACACGGGAGCCACACATCACCAGTGTTTGGAGATTCACTCTGCTGATAACACGGCTTTTCTGCACCTTAGCCTTAGAAATAATGCATAGAGAGAGTATGAACTCACCGTAAAGATTGCACTTAGTCTCCGGAAAGAGAAGAGAAAAATTTAACACTTAATCTCAATGAGAATCATCCATAGAAGGCGAATGGTGGGATACTGAAGAAAGATAAGAGGTAATCACTACAACCACACTGGCTATTCTTTAATGCAACCTAATTCTGTTCAGTAACCATTTGCTACTTTTCCAGAAATTTTTAAGAGACACCTGAAGTCCATTCAGCAACTGTTTGGCCCACAAGGGGCAAACGTGTAGCAAAATTGTCCCCAGAGGGCATTTTTTTAGTTTTACTTTCCTTTTCTCTTTGCCTCAATTGCCAATGTCATTATAACTATGATTAAAACAGTTGCAATACATTTAAAACATAAATTACTAACAAAATGAAGTAGGCTGCATCTATGAAAGCTCAGGCTGCAAACTTCTTTCTCTCAGTTAGTCTCAAAGGCAGCAGAAGTTCCCTTAGTATGGTAAGGTGGTATCTCTAAACACAAAGACAACAGCAACAATAACTGTAATGGATGAATATAATATATATCTTAACCCATGGATTCAATTGATTCAGGTGTCTGCGTCTGGAGATCACACCAGTCACCATCAAAGACACTCTTATTGAACCAAGACTACCATAATGCCCTATATTCGCTTTCAGTTTCGATTCTGCAATCCCTGTTGCTGAAATTTTCTTTCATTTCCCTTCCCAGACACAATCATATAAAAGCATGGCATACGATATACATTCCTGCCTTTTTTGTTTATTAATATATGTTAAAGTGGCACATGTCAAAACGTGAAAATATTAAGCAACGCTTTCATCTTTTTGATCTATATTTTATGAATTTTTCCCATCTGATTTTAAAAAAATGGCATCTGATTTAAAAATGGCATCTGATTTTAAAAAAAAAATAGGTATGGAGGAGGAAAGGAGAAGAGAAGAGACGGGTGGGGGAGGAGAAAAATCTACAATTTGTATTTTTTGAAATGATGTTAGATTAAGGCACTTAGCCAGAGAAAGGTGTCATCCCAAATCTAGAGGAATGAATACGTGTTTTGAAGGGAAATGATAGCAAAGTTACTGAATGGACTTTACTTGTCTTAAAGTGGAAAATAAGCCTCTTTTCAGGTCAGCTGCTCAAGCCATTCCAGCTTATAGTATTGGCCTTGTCACACTTCCAAAGATGAAAGAAAGATATTTTCAGTTTTTTAATAAACTGCTTGGGGTAATCCCAGCTAGGGAAGTTTTTTTTTTTGGTGAAGCTAAAAGGCTCTAGCAAAGAAAACTGCTGTACCGGAGAAAAGCAGAGTTGGGAAACCTATCCTTAAAATGACCAAAGTCTATCTCTCTCAATGTTTCTCAGTCGTTGATTCCTGGGGAAATATATACATCAGTGCCGTGCCTGTTCCATGATCCTCTAACCGCACGACAGAATTGCAGAAATTAGTCCTGGATGTACAATTCGGGATCCCAGAGCCCTGTTTCGGACTGTTTAAAAGAGACAAAAAGAAGCAAATGGTGGGGAAAGGCCAAGTGTGAAATGGGAAGGAGAGCCTGGGGAAAGACCATTAAAAAAGCCAACATGTGTTGCAAATTCTCATCAGCTATAGTCCCTGGAAGGTCTCAATTAGGGAAGCTGCTGAGATGCCCAGCTTCCAGAATTGGAAATGTAATTCCATGGCAGTTGTAGCTAGTGCCTCCTAGATTTCTGCGGCATTGAATCCACGCTGGAATTTAGTCTGAACTTCAAAAGAGCTCTGCTGTTTGCCGTCAAGTCAAAGTGAACTAGTGGCAACCCATGATTATTTATTTATTTAGGATTAATTATATAAGGACAGTGATTTTAATTTCCAGGCCTCCACCTGAGACTCTATTTTGAGGAGGGTAGATAGGAAAAATTAAAAACCCAGCAGGTTCTGGTGACACTTTTCCCTAAAGTGAGAGCCAATTAGTTATCAAATTAAGTAAAATTAAAGGAAAGTACGGTGTTTGGGGAATGAGAAACAAAATGAGAATATATAGGAATCTAGGGTTGTGGGTAGATGGGGAAAGAGTGGAGAAAAGTTTAACAGAGGAAAATACAAATAAATGCCATTTATGAAAAGGGTGAGAGGTTGCATCTATAGTAGAACAGAACAACTGTTGCTTCTAGAAACATGTCAAGACTTTTTCGTTTCATTTGGTTATTCCTCCCATTTGTTTTTCACCAACAATTCCATTTTTCTTAATAGGAATCCTGAAATTTCCCCTGTTAAACATCCTGTGGCTTCAAAAAGCCATTGACTGGAATTCTGCTGGTGTCATACACACGTCTAAGTTCTCTTCCATGTGCAGCTGCACTTTCTTGACCATTGTGCAATGGACATATTCAGTCCATAGGTGTATAAGTGGACCTCCATGAGTGTAACCATTTCACACAGGCCTAATTTATATTGTCAGACCTGGCTTGCATAGAGCCATTACCTCAATTGGTTTTGAGTTCTTGTTATTTGTCATCAAGATGACTTTGACTTACAGTGACTCCTATAAATGAGAGACTTCCAAGATCTCTGGTTGTCTACTGCCCTGCTCAGCTTTTGCAAACACTGGATAGCCACGGTTTCCTTGATGGAAACAATCCATCTATGGTCCAGTCTCCCTCCCTCTTTTTCTGCTGCCTTCCACTTTATCATCTTTTCCAATGAGTTATGACATCTCATGATAAAAGTATAATAGCCATAGGTTAGTCATCTCAGCACTACCTCTCTATAATGGTGGCATTGCATGCTTCTGTGAAACAAGCGACTATGTTGATGGTCATACGACTTCTGGCAGGGTCTCCTGCATCAGATAGTCTTTTGCTGAGGAGTCAATGTGCCAAACAACAACTGAGTAGCAGCAGTAGTTGAAAGTGATATGGTCAGATCTCTCAGGGACAACAAGAGGGGCACAAGAGTTGACTCCAAAGGAGCTATTATACGTTGAATATACTTTATCTGCAATGCTTGAGACCAGAAGTGCATTGTATTTCAGATTTTGTTGGATTTTGGAAAACCTGTATTTGCATATACAAAAAATACAGTACTCTACAGAAGATCTCCAAGGAACCCATAAATGAATAAATAGAAGCACCACAGTCACCACTTTGTGGTGAGTGCTAGGATAGGATTCCTACCATTTCACAGATCCTCATGTCTCTCTCCAGCCTCACTTCTCATTTCTTGATTATATATGTTGTGTATGAGATGTGATGATTTTGGATTTCTGGATACGGGATATTCTACCTGTTACTGCACAGAAGGTGGTGATGGTAAATCACTCCTGAAGCCTTCTACCTTGAAAACTCGACCATGAGCTATCCAGGATGTTGGACCTGTTTTGAAGAAAGGACTTAAACCTTGGGAAGCGCCTTTAAAATTTGGACTAAAACCCAGGATAGATTCGTTTCCTACAGCCATTGAATCCAGCTGCTACTCCTGCTATTTGGACTTCTAATACTTGCTTCAAAAACAAAATGAGGTGACCCTGGTGGACACTTGAAATAAAAATCTGTGCTGAAAAAAAAATCTTATCTCCTTTGTACCAAGTAGAAAGACAACTTTTTAGTCTATGTTTTAGACTACCACTCCCAAGATTGGGTTAAACTGAAGTATCAGTCCACCTGTGTCTTCCCAGGTGAAGCACAGAGCTGTATTTGGCCCTGAACCATGTTAGTCACACTCATACATACACACACACACACACACACACATTGACTTTTGGCCAAGAGGGAACATCTTCTCAGCCCCGCTGTCACCTTGACTGCAACAGTAGTCTGATCAGATGGACAAGGTTTATTTGAAACAGCAGCATATTTGTAGAACTTCAGGACTTTCACCACCACATGAAACAGAGAGAAAATGTGCAGGTGTTACAAGGTTGCTTAATAAAAGTTGTGAGATCTACAGAACAGAATCTTTGTGACCTTTCTTGGTATACCTTTATACCTTTCTTGGTATAAAATGTCATCTTTCCTAGGCAAACAGATGTTCTCAGAACAAGATAGACAGTTATCAAATTGTTCTTGCTGTCTTATTGACTTTCGACACATTTCTTATAACTGAGCAAAAGCCAGAAGCCGGTGAGACAGGTAGGATTTGAATCAAAACACATTCAAAGATCTTTTTAGAATTGCTTAGGAATTCAGAAATGAAATGCTAACTGCTCAGAAATATTTTTGCACCCACCAGAATCTCTGGGGCTGTAAGGGCCAACAAGTCCAACCCCTTGCCATGCAGGAATACACAATGAAGGCAGTTCTGAAAGATGCCCGTTCAGACCTCCAAAAGCAGAGACTCCATCGCTGTCCAAGGAGTTTACTCCATTCTCCAACAGCTCTTATAGTAAAGAAGTTCTTCCTGATGTTTAAGTAGAACCCTTTTCTTGTAATTTGAATCCACTGGTCCATGTCCTAAACTCCAGAGCAGCAGAAAACAAGCTTGCTTCATCTTCTACATGACATGCCATCATGTATTTAAAGATGGCTGTCACATCACCTCTCAGTTTTCTCCTATCCAAGCTAAATATATGCAGGTCCCTCTGTCATTCCTCTTGGTTTCCAGAAGGTGAATAAAATAGTGAAATGGTTGCAAACCAAGATATGCAGAATGGCAAAGCATTTGGAAGTGGGTAGGAATGATTCTTATATGCAAATACAGAACACTGGTTCAGAGACAACTCTCTAGTATCTAAAGAACTCTGTCATTGATGACCCTCACATTTCAAAGCAAATGACACTTCTTCCCAGTTGGATTCATTTGCTTTCCCACTGCTCTCAGACATTAATTCAACAGAGCCTGATTGTTTCTGCACTTTGTTCAAGAGAGATGTCATCTGATTCCAGATCCTTTCAACTGGAAAAAAAAAATTCACAGGATATGGGGTACCAGGGTAATTTTTTTTTTTTTTTGGTGAGACTCTCTGAGTATAGTGTGAAAAGTTAATAAGCCGTATGGCTATATGAACAACCTTGAAACGCTCTAGCTTTCAGCTAGCTCAGGGTGAGCATTGGAGCTTAGATGCATCCAGTGAATTAAACTAATTGAATTAGAGTGAATCCATTCATCTAGAATAACTAGTCCCTTTTAAAGCAGCCGTGCCAACAATCTGGTAAGCAACAAAGATACAAAATAACATGGGGCTGAGTGTACTGCTGTTATATGATGACTTCTGTGCCTCTGTCCCAAAGAGGAGGAACTGGCCAGTTGCTGCATAACTGGAGTACATCCACACTCTACAATTACACAGTTTGGTTCCATTTTGACTGCCATGGCTCCATTCTATGCAACCTTGGAATTTGTAATCTGATGAGGAGCATAGAATTATCTACGGCACTCCCCTGCGTGCAAATAGATCTCCATCAAGTAGGATAAGGAGGTGGAATATTCTATGCAAACAACCACAAATCTCTCATTGTCGGAATACCTTCCATCATGGATAAGAGAGAAGTGTGTCTGTCTAGAGGAACATCGGAGATGGCTTCATCCTGAGTTAAATCATTGCTCCATCAACCCTGGAATTGTCAACATTGAGGAGCAGCTGGGGAAAACCAAAACCTACAATGTAAAAAATTAATTATATTTACATTTTTTGGTATATGCAGTTAGAGCAATAATTAGTAAATCCCAGAAACACTCAGAAAATTCAAATAAGGCATGCTAGTGGAATAAAATCTGAGAAATTATACTGATGGAAAAGTTAACAAAGGCAGCTAGAGCAGTGATTACTAAAAATGGGGGATACTTGGAAAGTTTAAATACAGAATCCCAGTGCAATAAAGACTGAGAAATTATACTGAGGGAAAGATTAACATAGATCTGATTAGAACAATAGAAAACATAGACAAAAGTAATGCATTTTGGAACTCTTAGACTCCAATATGTAAGCAAACATATTGGAAATGGAGTCAAATGTGTACATCATTTGGAAAGGATATTTTCTGAGACATAGACTGAATCCTATAGGTGCCTTTTGTTATGTAATGCAGGTAACAATTTTGGCCCATTTTCTTGCCTTCTAGAAGATCCTAGCTGAATAGATGGCCATTTTTTATGAAGTTCTCCAATATATACAAGACCTGGAAGAGAGAAGGGGGTGCTGAGGGGACAGACAGAAATTGCTTTCCAAAGGCTTGAACTTTGTTTCTTCTACAGTGGGGAAACTGTTGAGATAATAGGACCAATAGCTTGGTTTTGATGATGAATTTACTTGCCTTCATAGTCCTGTCAATGGATTGTAACATCTTTTTAGTTTTTGGAATAAACAAACATACTTTGGCCAGCAATGGCTTTCGAGGGCCATTTCTGCACTGCACTGTTATAATGTTATTATTCCACTTTCAACCTCCTATGGAATCCTGGCATTTGCAGTTTAGGGAGGGGCATTTAGACTTCTCAGCCAGAGAGGTCTTTGGCCTCAGGAAACTACCAACCCCAGAATTCCACAGGATGTTCAAATTGGAACAATAATGCTATAACAGTGTTGTGCGGAAATGGCCTAGGTTTCCACACAGGTATCTTACATGAAAAGGCTGAGGACTGAACTTTGGACCTTCTTAATGCAAACCATCTGTGCCATCAGTGATCTTCAACCATCCATCCATCCATTTGCACAGTGTACCTTGCACTGGTAGAATTTGAATTCTGGGCTAACCTCCAGAGAAACAGGCCTGCATTTCCTGGAAATGCACATTCTCCAAAACATACGGGTGCTCCTTGGAGAGCACGAAAATGACTGAGAGATAATTCACTGCTTAATGAACAAGACCTATGAGAAGGGAGAGCTACCTTTCGAGATCCTCTGTCTTTTCATGCCATGTCACCGGGAGTGGTGATGGACTGAGCAAAACATCGCTCAGCTTCCTAGCACCTTAGAAACCGAAGTCGTTGCCAGGTTTCCAGGGTCCAACCTGAAGCAGCTGCATTAATTCTCCTCTGTGCTTTGGAGAGTGCAGTGGTGACTTAATTGGGTTGATTTTCTAATTAAGAAACTACTTAAGACTTGTCAGCAGAGCCCACAAAGTTTGTTCTTGGTTTAAGCTGTGTGGCTATAAAGATGGCAATCTCCAAGCTGCACAGCAGAGCCCATTAATATAATTGCACATGTTCTAGTCTGATTCTGTGCCTCATTCTCTCCCTACCCTTTATTTTTTTAACCAGCCAAGACAAAAGTGCATGAGAAGTCATTTTATTGGATTGTAAATTAGCACAGCATGGCTTTAAATAAAGAGATAGCATTAGGTGTTGTGGGGGTGGGGGAGAAGAAGAAAAAGGGAGCAAGAAAATTGAGAAACTGTTTGTAATACATAATTCCGGTGCCCAAAGGGACTTATCATTTTCATATTTTAAATCTAAATGCATTTTCGTTATTTTGTGTTTTCACAGCAATCAGTTCACATTATGAGAATAGGGTAGCATAATTATGGAAATTAAGTACAGATTTCATTTGAATGAACTCATCAGATAGAATTACAGCCTTTCTAGATTGGTCGTCTGGCTTTATGTCAGATGATTTGCATAAAACATTTAGCTTAATGAGAAGTAAACAACAAGACTGCGGAATGTATTAACCCAAGGGGGCAGGGTTGACATGTAAGAAATATTACTGTTGTAGATTTTTCTTTTCTTCCTTCCTTTCTTTTTTTATGGTGGTCTTTGTGGTAGTGGAGATGTGGACCAGCCCTCGGAGTAAAAGAATTTTCACACGGATCATAATTCTTCATGAACTGCATTTTCTCCCGTCACCGCCTTCAGTCAAAGACTAAGCCATTTTTCAGGTTTTGTTCACCTGTGGTTGCCCAGAAGAAAAACGTATCATAACCTTGCTTTAAAAAAAAAAAAAACCAAAGAGGGATTCAAGCACCACTCTTATGTCTCCAGGCCTGGATTGCCTATGGATGAGTTTTCTCAAAACTGGGCTCATTTTCAGTATCCCTGATACAACAAGACATTCATCTACAATCCCCAGCGGGTCTGTCTAACATAGCAGAGCATCTTCTATCAGTACGGTTCAAGAAAGGTTTCCAGAATTCACTTGTTCTAAAAATGTACCGAACGCTTGTCCCAACAGATACCCAAAAGGGTTTGTTGAAGCCATGGAACAACATGCATATTGTGTCTCCGTGCGTGCACCACAATGCCATTTCTCCCCAGTAGGTCTGAAAATAGGGAACTAGAGGGAATGCTGCTGGTGGGGAGGCTAATGAAGAAAGGCGATTGAAGAGTAAGCTCTGTTTTTGATGTGTTTACACATTGAATTCTCAATGTACATACAAGGGAATAGAAAAAAGACTCAATTCCAGGTCTTCATACAATCTTGCAATTTGTGGAACGGTCTTCCTTTGGACCTCTGTCTGGAGAAGAATCTCTCTCATTTTCATAAAGGGCTGAAGACTTTCCTCTTTGATGCACCATCTTAAGCCACTGAGTTGTATTTAAGGTGCTGAGATGAGTAGCAACTGCTGGGGTGTTGGGGATTTCATTCCACGTGTTGCTATAGTGTTACGTTTATTGTCTTTGTCCCTGACTATATATGTTGATGTTCCACCCTCTGGCGAAAAGGGCATCATAAATAAACATGATTATTAGAAGAGTACAAATCTTTTCTGTGTGAGTGTGTGTTTCTCTCTCTCTCACACACACACACACAAACACACTATGAATACAATGTGAATTACAGTTTGGGAACATTTTGCCAAAAGATTTCCTCCAAAGTAGATTCCTCTCTCTTATAATCGGGTTGGTTAATGCATCTCTGATCTAGTGGAAGAATTGGATAGACGGAACATGTTTTAAGACAAGCACCTTGTGATGCAAATTGGGCAGCCTCTTTAATTCCCCAAGGGAAATCCTGGCACCAGATTGACAGATAACAAATAAAGTACACAAGCTACCTTTTCATCTAGGAGATGAAGTTTATTACTACTGCCTGGCCTGTTATCAGGAAAAGAGTAACATTCTGTCTGAGTGTCCCATGATTGCTGGTGACAAGAGAGCGAGCGAGAAAGAAATGCATGTTGCCAATTCAGTGAGTTGGAAAATCAAGAGGAGGATGGGCATAGGAAACCATTCGGAAGCACAGCACGGACAGTGTGCCTGGACTGTTGATGCCACCTTTCTCGCCAGCCAAGCATTCCTCAAGGTGGGCAGAACAAGCAGCCCAAGCAAATACAGGCACGCAAGCATAAAGCAGAGAAATTGTGATGAGTTGCCGTGGAAAGTGCTTACTGGTCTTTAAAGTCTGCTGAGCTAACATGCAAGTTAGGAGCCCTGTGCAAGTGCAAACTACAAGTGCAAAGCTATGCATTTAGAATATGTACATGTGCACTTGAAAAATAAAGTAAGCTCCCAAGGCTTCACTAACAAGCCACATTATGACTCGGTGCTGGAAGACACCAAGATCTATGCCAATCAGATCTCCACAATGAAGACATTCCACAAGTAACTTTGTTATCGCCAAACCAGGGAGAGAGCAGAGATGTTTTGCCCAAACAGGTCTTGGGAAGTATTCAGACAATGGATAAGGAGAGAAGACTAGACACAGTCCAGGTCATCATGATGATGATAAAAATAGTAATCATCAAGTTTATTTATGCTGGTTGTGTACCTTCAAGTCATTTCTGACATGGTTGATCTATTGCTGGTTTTCTTGGCAGGACTTATTCCTTGTCTTCCTCTTAGGCTGAGAGTATGTGACTTGCCCAAGGCCACCCAGTAGGTTTCCACGGCTGAATAGGATTTCAAATCCTCAGCTCAAACCACTCAACTCAAGCACTCAAACCACTACATCGTGGTGTCTCCCCATGCTCTTTATGTTTCACCAGATTAGTACTGTTCTGACTAAGGCTATTTCTGCACTAGACTTGTTATAGCGCTATCATTCCACTTTCAACATCCTATGGAATTCTGGGGTTTGCAGTTTAGGGAGGGTCCAGCCATCCCCTCCCTAAACTGCAAACCCTGGGATTCCATAGGATGTTGAAAGTGGAATGATGACACTATAGCAGTCTAGTGCGGAAATGGCCTAATAATCACCATGGGTCACAGTCATGTTCCTTCCACATGGGATTCAAACCCTGGTGCAAAATACACAATGCAGGAGATAAACCTGGGACAGCCTGCTTCAACAAACCAGACTAGTTCACAACATCTTTAGGTTTCCACCCTATTGTATATGTGATCGAACTACATACTCTCTTTCACAGAGGAGAACTAGGACATGTGGGGCCAAGCAACAAAAGAGTGTGGTCAAGATGGCCAAAGTGCTCAATGAAAAAAAACCAGACAAGCTAGGAGAGATTGCAGTAATTTGCTTTTTCCTGAGTCTCCTGGGAAGGGCAAGATCCCTCTCATTCCTCTTCTTTTCCCCCCACTGAGTTAATTGAGTCCAAGCTACTGTTACACTTTGATCTCAGTTTGCACCAACTGAAGCAAGTTGAGGACAAAGGAAGAAGAGAGAGAAACTGGGATATTTTAACATCAGATGGAAAAGGGGGGTGGCAGAGGATTAATTGGGTGTCCCTGCCAAACTGCAATAGTCAGAGGATACACCAAATCAGCTGCATCTACCATTTCTCCCTTACTGCTGGCAGCTCCAGATTTTAAAAAAGGCCCAAAATTGCCTCCCTTGTTACTTCTTTTTCCCAGACTTTTGGCTGGATCTTTTCATGTAATACCAAGATTCAACAACTAGACCCTTAGTGCACCAGGGTTAAATCCTTCCTGACACCAACTGAGTATCTTTGCTCTATACTAAGTACTTAATTGGCTCCCAAGCTCCTTGGATAGGTAAGTTCTCAGCTAGCTCAGGGAGAAGAGGGGCACCTTGGCATGGCACAGCTGCAAAACCTGGGCTGAATTAGCAGGGAAGAGCTTGCAGTGAAAAGGAAAAGATTTTCAGTTTATAGTGAGATAATGCCAAGGCTTAATTTGTGCCACGGCTAAGGATCCGGCTCAGCAGACTCAGCATCAGTGGCTGCTTTGAGTTCCAGATCTTAGTCCCAGAAGATGGGAAAGGAAAAAAAAATGCCTTTCCAAAAGATTGCTTCCATTATGTGCAGAAACTCTGGGCCTTTCCACAGTATATTATTCCACTTTCAACATCCTATGGAATCCTGGGGTTTGCAGTTTAAGGAGAAGCATGTTGAATTCTCAGCCAGAGAGCTCTTTGGCCTCAGTAAATTACAAACCCCAGAATTCCATGGGATGTTGAAAGCAGAATAATAGCACTATAACAGTCTAGTGCGGAAAGGCCCTGTATCTTTAGCAACTGTGGTCTTCCCTTTGCATCTAACATTAAGAGGCAGCACTTCACCATTAAGGGCAGGTGGCTTATTGTAACTCAGGAGGCTGGGCTGATTTAGAAATCAAGCTTCAGGAAAGCGCAGGGAGAAATCAGAGATGACATTCTGACAACTCTCAGATACCTTCCAACAGTTCAGAGATGAAATCTAGGACATATCTGGCAATTTCAGAGTGTGGTCAAAAGTTATTAAGGAGGAAGAACACACAAGCTAAGATGGGTTGCAGGAGATTGTTTCTGTCTGAGCTTACTGGGAAGGGCAAGATTTGGTCCCTTTCTCCCCCCGCTGCTGAATTACTTGAGTGCCAACTACTTTTGCAATCTGAACTCAGTTTGCAGCAAACAATGCAAAAAGTGGGAAAGTAGGAGGAAAACTGGGACATTTGAAAAGAAGCTGAAAAAGTGGAATGGCGGGGGATTAATCGGGACTGTCCCTGCTATATCAGGACAGGATAGAGAGGAAATGCTGTCAGACAACAAAAAGACTTTTCAAACTCAGAGAATAAACCCAATTGGGACTGTGCCACAGTTCACATTCCTGGTGGGGAACAGCACAATAAATTTCTCCATTCTGCGGGGTAGTAAGTCAGTGAAACTCCTTGCATGTATTAAAAAAGCTTGTCAAAGTGAAAGCTGATCTAGAACTTTGGTAAACCAGTGTCCAAGTCCAGCTTGCAAGCACAGAAAATTGTTTTGTTTGGCTTCTGTTTTAGCAAGGAGGAGAGTTTATGTCTGCAAACTGCAACTGCAGCCTGAAACACTGCAGTCCCAAAGGAAGGATATCGTGCTTTCATTTCTGAATGCAAAGATTGGCTCTTGGCTGCTTAGCGCTTCTCTGATAGAACTGAATTAAGCCATCACACCTGAACATTTCTAAAACAGTCAAGAGGTTCCTGCGGATGAAGACCCTCTCTTTGTATCTTTTGCCATTTGTTTTCATTTGTTTGTGAAGCTCTAATATATTGCCGGGGGCTTCCTTTTCCTTCACTTTATGATCCCAGTTGATCACAGAGTAAAAAGAAAAAGGTACTGAGCCAATCCCATTGGGCAGGATATGATGGCAACATCAATGAGGACCAACAAAAGTGAGCCTATCAGGTTAATTCCCTCCTCCATCTTTTGTGGTAGCTGAGCCATTGTCGTGTCACAACAAAATATAGCATGTCAAAGTGGTTGATTTGGTGGTGGGAGCATCCCAATTAACTTCCTTTAAGAATTTCCCTGGGGGGAAAAAACCCTGCAAACTCTTTCTAGTACACCAAAACCTTCAATTAAAAAACATCCAATCCTCTCTTGCTGTTCACCTTTAATTTTAATTTCCCCAAAAGTCAAATTATGTAAACCCTCTGATCTTCATGGTATTGATCAATTAATGAGTGTTTTCCCCAGGGCATGCACTTGAACCTCCTTTTTTTCTTTTCCATTTTGTCTAGCTCACTTGAAACCGCCTTCTTTTCTACGAGAAGAATAACTGCATTTTCTTAAAACTCCTTCCTGCATGCGTAGACCCACGGTGCCCTACATTCTTCTAATTATTCCTTTGGCCACCTCGAGACCTTTTTCCATTTCAGCTCATTCCTTAAAAAAAAAAAAACCCAACTAGCAATAATAAGGAATTTAATCCGACAAGTAAGGGACGTGTGGGCGTACTTGCTGAATTAGTTTGCGTCTGACGTCCTTCTTGCAGTTTATGGAGATGTTGAAAGGGACCTGTTGATTGCTTCTCTTAGTAATTACCCCTTATGGAAATGGCAGATGTAGCTGGCATTTATTGAATTATAGAAACATTGAATTATAGAAATACAGAGGCTGCCTGAAACACACTCCAAGAGATTAAAAACGCTACCTCTAAATAGGAGAACGTATCACTGATTTGAAAGACTATTTGTATTTTATAATCCACAATAGATCTTTTTTTTTCTTCAAGATAACTGGTTTGATCCAGAAATCTGCAGGAGGAGGAAGCTGAGAATATGATGTTAATGTCTTAACAGCACAACTTTATACACATCTACTCAAAGCAAAGCTCTTGTGAGTCCAACAGAGTGGAAACGGGTCTAGGATGGCAACCATTCAGAAATGCTGCATTATGGGGGTTATTTTAACTGTATTTTTATGTTGGGTTAAGGCATTTATGTGTCTCTCTTCAAAGTATTTATCATGAGGGGTAAGCCAGAAGGGGAGAGCTTGCATGGTGTAGTCACTTGAGTGTTGGACTATGGTCGTAGAGACCAGAGTTCAATCTTGGCCATGGAGTGGATGACCTTGGGTGCATCACACACTCTGGACCCCAGAAAACCTCATGATAGGTTCACCTTGGGATTACCGTAAGTCAGAAATAACTTGAAGGCACACAGCAACAACCACAACAGCAACCCAGGGTAAGGAGACCCCATCAGTGCCTGGAAACCCACAGCCACTCCATTTGGAGATCTGGCAGATCATATGGCAATGCCTTTGCTGCCATTTGACACAACCAGAAATGATGTTGCATCACTTCCTGGTCACCTTTCAGGACTTCTGGGCGTGGGGAAAAGCTGGGTCTTTCAGAACAGGGGCCCCAAGACACCATTGTGAAGCCCTGCAACAGCCTTTTAAGTGGATTTTCCCTGGGTTTGGTCTGGAAGACAAATTTTTGGTTGAATTTTTTTTGGGGGGGAGATCACAGGGGCCTGGGGGGGCTTGAAGAGCTCTTATAGTGTCTAGGCTCTTTAATTTTATTGCTAATTCCCAGCCATAGTGCTGCATGGCACTGTTGCACAATCAAATGAACAACTGAAGTGCACAATCAATGGAGTTGTTGTTAGGTGTCTTCAAATTAATTTCAACTTATAGCAATCCTATCCTAGAATTTTCTTGGAAAGATTTATTTGGAGGAGGGTTTGCAATTGCCTTCTTTTAAGGCTGAGAGAGTGTGACTTGCCCAAGGCAACCCAGTGGGTTTCCACAGCTGAGCAGGATTCAAACCCTGCACTTCCACAGTCCTAGTCCAATAATTAGACTGAGCATGCTGGCTTGGTAGTCCATAAGTCTATACATATTAAAACGATAGATAGATAGATAGATAGATAGATAGATAGATAGATAGCACAAGACAGTTGGCAATGTCAACAGGAAGGCACTGGATGATGTGGAGCAACAAAAAGAAGATAAGAAAATAGGAGTATGTAAAGCTACAGTCGTCCAGCCCAGCAACCTATTTCCCACATTATTCAGAAGTACACCAAATACATCTGGCATTCTGAGGACATATTCAAAGGTATGCCATCTACAACAATGTCAGAGAGATGAGAAGGAACCCAGATCTTTAAATTCAGCCCTTCCCAGAAGCCCAAGACAGCTTATAAGCACTTGCTCCACACAATGGCCAAACAGATGTTTGGTTTTTCCCTTTGTTTTTTCTGTATCTTCAAGAACAGCTAAAGGGAGCATATTGCAAGGCCATCCAAAAATGAACGCTCCCCCAGAAGAACTGAGATGGCCTGGCAGAGGCATCTGCCTGGCAGCTTAATGGGCTTCAAGTGCCACCTGTTTGCTCACAGATAATGTAAGACGCCAGCCAGTCTAGCGGAGCCTTTTGAAGACAACTCTCGAGTTCTCCTCTAAAACCAGCCTCTTTTGCCAAGGAGGCTGGTAGAGTTCCCAACCATAACATGATTGTTCTAAGCCTCTGTTGACCATAATTGCCTTGACACGTTATTTTGCACTTCGCCGATTAGCTTGGCTTTATGGTGGCTCAAAGTGGGCCTGAATGCTCCAGCTCTTTGCCTTCAGTCTTGTTTGCCTTCTTTCTACCTCTCCTCGCCTTCTGTGTTTTCTGTCTCTGTTCTCCAATCCTCCTCTTAAGGGAGACTGAAGACACCTTTTAAGAGCGTGCTGCATTGTTTTAAACTGTGCTGCATGTTTGTTTTTTAAAACTGTTTTTTATCCTTTCAGTATATGCTTTAAATTGGTTTACTATTGTGTGATTGCTTACTTGTGTTAATCTTTTTGGACATCATCATCATTAACTATATTGCAATCATTTTAATCTGTAAGCCACCTTGAGTCTCAATCTTGAAGAAAAGGCAGGGTACAAATGAAATTAATATAATAGTGGCTAAGATCCTACATCACAACCTACGTATTGTAGATTTAGGCAAATCCATAACTAGGTTGCATAAATGCAACAACCTTGATAGCAAATTGTGAACATGTGCATCCAGGTACTGGCAGTAGTAGTCCAATGTGCACTGGCCACTCCTGATGCCCATTGAGTGCTTTTGACATGCCTTGGGCATTTCTGATGAGCTTCATTAAGACAGAAAAGCTCTCCAAAGGTGCTGAACTTAGCTAAATTCACTTTTGGTAGAACTGGGAGAATAACAGAAGAGAAGAGAAAGAGAAGAGAAGAGATCTAAAAGTAACAGTTTACATCTCAGAAGCAAGTTGATAAGAGATGAGGAAACTTTAGGTGATTGAAAATTACTTGAAAACTACCACTGCTGCTCTCTCTAAGCTGCTCTCTAACTGTTTCGAGTACTGAGTATTTTTGCATTTCTATCCCTTTAATATGTCTCTTTTTGGTTTAAGTTTCAGATCAATGAGGAATTCCCTCAAATCATACTTCCAGAGTCTATCCATGTAATCCATGAGTAATAGTTTACATTCCTTCTCCTGCTTTGTGAAATCCCCGAGCACAGTTCCTTTTATTCCTTCCAAGATAGAAAGAAATGCTTCTTAAATGTGCCTTCACTCCAATTTGATTTCAGAGCCAAATCCAAGAGAGAATGCAATTTTAGCCGTTTCTTAGGGAGTGTAAGTGTATCCCAGAGACCCAGTGTGGTGTAGGGGTTTGAGAACTACAAGCCTGGAGACCAAGGTTCAAGTTTCTGCTCAGACATGGAATTCCACTGGATGACCTTAGGCAAGTGGCACACTCTCAGCCCCAGAAAACCACATGCTAAGTTCACCTTAGAGTCACCATAAGTCAGAAACAACTTGAAGGCACACAACAAGAAGAGCAACTGTATCCCAAAACAAGGCGGAGTGTGGACACCATCCCTTGTCCCTGGAGTGAACGGTTCAATTTCATTTGCACCCCATCATCAAAAATAGCTTTGTATGTTAATACACAAAGGTAATGAATTGTTTACCTGTATTCCTATGTTCTTCCAACAGATCTCATCCATTGACCACATTTTTGTGAGCTTCTCCCAAATTCTCGATCTACAAGGTAACCAGAAGAGCTCCCGTAGCTTACAGTGTTGCTTCTGCATTCATTAATGTCCCTTTAATCACTCTGTGTTATAGAAATGTTAATGAATTCTCCTTACAGAATACCTTCTCTCCTGCTTTTTACAATGCAGAAACTTCAGTGTTTATCTTGTTATATCTAAATTAACAGCATTCCCTGCTAGCAGGTGCTACATTTGGAAAGCAACATACCGTAAGCAATTAGGGAATTGTATGAAAATATATAATTTGTCTGACGAAAGAAGCTCTTCAATGTGATTAACTCTCATTTAAAACTTCACTGTCAAAGGTAAACAATCCCCTGAAACTACTGAGGGAAGCTTAGAAATCCGTCTCCGAGAACAGGAAGAAATTTCAGCAAGCATGTGTGGAAAGAAGAAATTTATTTTTAACTGGGGGCTTCAGGGTCAAAAACAACATAATATTAAAACAGTATCTGCAGCTTGGTTACGGATGCAGCCAGGGTCTTCTCCTCCATCGTTACAAACAAGAAATATTCTGAATTTTAATCAAGAAGCGAAACAGAGACAGTTTCAGGTATTTTCTCAGAAGACGGAAGACACAAAACAGCCCCACACAAACCCCAGTCTTGAACAACATTTTACCGTGTTAAGCAACAGGAGACTAGTTTGAAGTTGATGGGGTTTATTCAGTTGTGTCAAATACAATTTGGAAGGTGCTCTTCATGCGAAAACTCGAGAGAGGCTTGGCAAATCATCAGCACTGGGAGCTATCAACGAATGTTCCACATCGCACCAGGCTGCAATATTGCAATATTGCATTAATGTGCTTGCGCAAGATGTCTCTCCACCTGCGGTGGCCAGAAACATGTGGAATTTGGTGACAGATAGAGCGCTGGTGGTTTAGATACAAGAGCTCCAGTCACTGCGTGTTTATTTGCTTAAAGTGCATTTATACTGGCCTTTATCAAAATTTATTCTGGGGCAGTTAGAAACCGAGCATGTAACGGAACAGACTGAAACAGAAGAATCATTTGAAAAGAAATCCATAAAAGGTAAAAGACATGGGTAAAGAAAGAAGTTCTGGTTTGGAATCTAAAAGTTAATAAAATTGGTGGACCACCCTAAGGAGGTGTACCATGGTTGAACAAATTATGTGTTACAGCTGAAAAAGCAGAGCTTAGAAGACAGAGATTGACCAGAGAATGGGCTTTTTTTGTAGAGCTCAGAAAAAAATGTTGGGTCTCAAACAGGAAAAACGTGGGGTGAATGTCAGCCACAAAAAGGGCTTCTGGGACCATCTATTGGCCCTGAAGGCTGTTTGTATGTCAAAAGAAAGGTCTGAAACAATGTTGAAATGAGCTAATATTTCACATCCAAGGGATTTTGGAACTGGACAACCACCACTGATGTGAACATCTTGCTCAATACTTCAAGGGTCCAGGAAGGACTCAAGGAGCAGCCAGACCATCATCATTTTCAAGATAGCTCAGGTTATCATTTCTGAAAGGAAGATCGTCTTCTTTATCCATCCATTCTGAGAATTCAACATGCCCTTCCCTAAACCGCAAACCCCAGGATCCCATAAGATGTTGAAAGTGGAATAATAGCACTAGAACAGTGCAGTGTGGAAATGGCCTGGGAACAGCCACTGCGAAGGCCCTCTCCTATGTTCCCAGTAGTCAAACCTGTGAGGGTGGTGAGACAGAAAGAAGGGCCTCCCTAGCTGATATCAAACAAGAGCAAGTTCGTAAAGGAGAATTTTTGTAGTTGTTGTATGCCTTAAAGTCTTTTCTGACCTATGGCAACCCTAAGCAGAACCTAGCACAGAGTTTTCAGGAGGCTGAGATTGTGTGATGTGCCTGAGGTCACCCTGTGGGTTTCTACATCCAAGTGGAGAACTGAACCCTGGTCTCCAGCATCATAGCCCAATGCTCTAACCACTACACTACACTCTCTGTAGAACACAATCCTTCAAATATCCTGGACCTGAGCCGTATAGGGCTTTATGGGTCAAAACCAACACTTTGAACTGCGCCTGGAAACAGATGGGCAGCCAGTAGAACTGTTGCAACAAGGGAGTTGTGTGCTCCCTGTAGCCAGACATTGTTATCAATCTGGATTCAGATGTAGTAAATTGCACAACAAACAGTCATCAATGTCATGGAACAATCTTTATTTTATTTCAACCATGCCCTCCCCTGCAGAGCCAAGTACTCATTATACAACAGAACACCCCAGTTGTCAGGATGATTTCATAATGATGCATCGTGGCCTAAGAGGCAAGGGGGAAGAAACTCCATCTAGGAATAGCAGTAGATATCAAAATGTAACAGCAACAGAAAGACAAAGTGCAAAAACCTTTGCCAGGGACAGAATGCCGTCACCGCTGGAGTGGTGTGGGACTGAGATGTAAAATTCAAGAATACATCTGTGTGTCTAACAGAGACACCTGCTGGTCAGTCCCCAAAGTGGCCCAAATGTTTTTGTAGCATTTCTCTAAGGCGGGAAATAACGGCATTCCCAACCGATAGTTCTTAGTAGCATCAAAGTTTCTGGGTGCAGTTTATGACAGGGTAGAGTTAGGGACCGTGATCAATTTGTCACCGGCTCCTGCAAATTTGCTATCTATGCATGCTTGCATAAGTGAAAAACAGATCTTGTGTTCTAACGCATTTTTGCAGCACATTCTAGCACAATCATGAAACTGCCTGACGCAGGGGAATGAATGGCTGGAAGTAGCTCTCAGTGGACCCCATTAATTTCAGTGAGATAAAGTCAGACAGTCTTCTTCTTTTTTTCTTTTTTTTTTAGCAGAGACAAAATTGGCAATGAATAAAATCCATCCTTTCCTTCAAGTACCAGCACCCTAGGACAGAATACGGAATTGTGAATAAGGACTATTGGTCCATATGGAAAGGAAGGAAAAGAACAGAGCACTGCAATGTTCTCAGAATGAGAGGGATAAATCTCAAAGACTCTAGCATTCCTGGCCTGGCAATGCATGAAAATAGGGCTCCCAGACCTCAAGGTGAGACCCCTGCCTTGAAAAGTGTGGTTTGATGTTGGGCCACCCCTTGCAACATCAATGAGGGGTCATCCCTTCCCCACAGGTTTTGGATTTCAAACCTCAGGACCCAGGATGAGCCTGATCTGATAACCCTGGTACCTAGACTGTCTGTGTGTGTGTTTGTGTGGTCAGATGTTTTTCTCTCAGTCGCCCTGCATGATGAGGTTGGTATTTTAAAGACTACGGAAACACTAATTCATAGGGATGTTTTTTAAAACCACAAGCACAGACCTTTCACCCCTGGACCAAAGGGAAAATGTTTAGAATCATAGAGTTGGAAGAGACCCCAGGGACCATCGAGTCCAACCCCCTTCTGCCATGCAGGAACCCACATCAAAGCCCTCCCTTTGACAGATGGCCCTCCAGCCTCTGCTTGAAAACCTCCAAAGAAGGAGACTCCACCACAATCCATGGAGGCAGCAGATTCTACTGCCGGACAGCTCACAGTGTTTAATTGATAACATTTTAGGCATCCTTTAATGTTGTTTTTAACTTTTAAAAAAATAGAAATTCAGTTTAAGTCTGTTTTAACTTTCGTATTAGAATTTTTTTAAATTGTACTCTTCGTTTTAAAACATTGCACGCCATCTTGATTTGAGTGTTGGGCTACAACCCTGGAGGCCAAGCTTCTGTTCCCCACTTCACCATGGAAACCCACTGGGTGAACTCTAGTGCATCTCACGCACAGCATCTCATGCACAGCCCCCCGAAAACCCCATGATAGGTTTGCCTCAGGGGGTTGCCATAAAACGGGAATGAAGGCAAAGAAGACAAAGAAAACGAAGAAGAAGAGGAAGAGGAAGACGATGAAGAAGAGGAGGAGGAGGAGGAAGAGGAAGACAACAATGCCATCTTGGATCCCACATTGGGAGAAAAGTGGGATATAAATTAAATAATCAATCACACTCTTCAGGGCTCAAGTTAAATATCTGGAATACCCATCCACTTGCCCTTTCGCTCCCGCATTAGGAAAGCAGCACATTAACACATTTTTATCTCATTGAATAGACACAAAATATTCAGACCTCATTGATCCCTCACAAGGCAGGGAAAGGTTGTACTCAATCAAAGCTAAATTGAAGAGTAAATGGTAAATTAGCATCCAAATTACAGCAACACATGAATCATAAGAGAAATAACCTGGAAATACCAAGAAATTTCCAGCTTTGTATTCAGTGAGTGATGTTTACAGCTGCAACTCTCTCATAAAGTGGTAGGAATAAAGAAACCAAGATGTTCATAAGAACAGCCAGGCCAATAAAGAGAACATTTGCTAAACTGCCAAAATAAGGTGTTAATGTCTACTGGGAAGGGAAGGTTCCTTGTAAAAATGTTTACAGTACATTAGAAAATGTCCATAACAGTTTCCTTTAATAAAGCCTCCGTTTTCCCCTTGCTTTGGAGCTCTGATCCTGTAATGCATTTCCAAGACCTACGGACACAGAATATTGTTATCGCTTCCACCAGTCAACTTAAGGCTGCCATCCCACTGCCAACTGTTTAACATATCTCGGTAATTAGAATTGACAGTCAGATGTTAGATTAACATAGCGATGATCAGCTACTGTTTTAAAGAGATGCAGCAAGATCCCTTATTTGCATTTGTCTCCTTAATAAAGTGTTTGCTAAGTGGAGACGACACTCCTGAAATGAAGCTGTTTTGCCTTTCATGTACTGCAGAAATCACTTGGATAGGCAACAAATGAGCAAATCCTCTCAGAATCGCTTTGATAGTATCCGAATTTAATTTCAGAGCTTACCGGCGCATCAGCCACTTGTTGTAATCATTTTGCATTTTGCAGAATGGGAGGCACATTTTAATTGGAGCCAGCACACTGATCCTGTGCATTTTTTTATCAAGAAGAAAGTGCCATGGTGTTCAAAGGGGCTTATTCCCATACAAGGGCCAAAGAACACATAAGCATTTACTTCTGAGTAAACACAGGGAGGAGTGTGGCCTGTTTGGGCCAGATAGACTAAATCCTGTATGAAATGAAGGCTACGCTGAAGCTGGATTCAGAGGATTACTTCATCTAACAACCAGTGCTTCTGATTGGTCCAGTAAGTGGGTATACAGGACACGACTTTCTTAGTGGTGGCACCAAAACTGCTGGGGCAAAGTTCCCTTCCCTCATGGTGATGTGAGTTAGCAAATACATCACCGTGGCCCTTTCCGCACAAGGAAATTAAGACGGGCCAATGCATCTTGTAACAGAGGCCGTCTGCACCTTGGAGCGGACTAGGTTAGGATTATTTACTTTCGTTCCGCACCTAAGTCCAATTAAATGTGCCCCCAAGTGGTCCTTGAGTGCGCTATTTGAAAAAAGGAAGAAACCGGTTTTTCCATTTTCCAGATCGCGCCAATTCGTACTTTCACAGTGGTGCAGATGCACACATTCGCACCAATGTGAACTGGTGATCAGCAGAGGGCAGGTTATGGGCACGGTCAGCTTCAGCGGTTGGTCCGGCCCAACAAACAACAGGAAGCCACCATTTTCTCATCCTCATAGTGTTGATCTATGACCTCGCACTGCTCCAAATCGGCACGGAACATACAGAGTAGCCCTGCAGAAGGACATTAGAGAGAGTATGCCTTGTTTCAAGCCCAGAAGAACTGGTAAGAAACGGCACGAAGCGATTCACTAGCCTCGTGCGGAAAGGGCCCGTGTCAAAAGATTTTAAGACAAAGTAGACAACTGCATGGGGCCAGGGGCCTATTCTCTCTCCAGGGACCCAATGGGCTGTAACCCCTCCTCAACAGTGGTCCCAAATGCCTCCATAGTCGACTGAGTCCTTCTCAAAATGGTGACCAGAAGTAACGCCATGTCACGTCCTGTCACCATTTTGAAAAGAATTTTTAAAAAAAATCCCAGAAGGAGATTCTGGGGTTTTCGGTGGATTGCTCTTGTTAGGCCTAATAGTATTTTTGCATGTTTGGGAAAGGACCCCCACATTTTTCAATCGAAAAAAAATTCCAATTCCCCAAAATTAATGCTATTTTTTAAAAAAAAAAAAAAAAGGATGGTTGGGAGCTTTAGGGAAGTGGCAGAGGGCTTCAAGCAGTGCAAAATTGGGCCCCAGAGACCACATTTTGCACTCAGAAGCTCTCTGCAGTTCTTTAGTTGTTTGGTTTCTTTCTTCTTCTTCTTTTCATTTGGTTTCTGCTGCATAATTCATTCATTCCCAGTTTTAGCAGATTCATAATGTTTTCATGCTTTTTAGATACGCTACTGCTGTTTTTTGTTTTTCGACTATAGTTGAGGTTGCCCTGGAGATTCTATGAATCGCACTGTGAGGTGTGTGTGAATCTAACAACCCTTGAAAACACATTGGGTGGCCCTCTGGAAAGTCCAGTCAGCCTTGCTTCCAATCACACATTCCTAAAAAGAGGAGCAGCCCCATCGCTAACATCTGTATGTCTATCATGCAGTTTAAAGGCGAAGAAAATCCTTCCACATGAAGGATAGATGGAGTTTCCAAGATGGAGTTTCTCAAGCAGGTCCATTCCATTGACGGGTGAGGTCAAGAACCATGGGTGGAGTGAAAAATATTTTAAAGTTCCTACTTTGGAGTTCATTAATGCAAATGGAAATACAAAAATGGCTTGCAAACAGTTGACTCAATGGAGGACAAAGGAGAGAAAAGGGCAGAATCTTGTCCTTCTCTGTAGACTCAAGGCAAGCAAACAGCAAAATGTCTGTTCTTCCTCACTAATAACTTTTGACATCTTGATCATGCCCTAGCTGAATTTGGGAGATTCATTTTGGTCACAGTTTCTTGTGACTCTGGAGAGCTAGAAATAGCACAACAGAAAATTATTTACAGCAAGACCATGGGTGAAAAGAAAGAAAGACACATGGGCGGAGGAGAGAGCTGTCAGTTCGCATGATAAAAAATAAGGCCCGTGGATGCTTATTTAAAAGGAAAAAGAGGTCCAGGTGACTTGAAATCTGAAACCTGAGAAGGCCATTAAGCTACAAATGCCACTGCAGGCAGAGATGAAGCAACGAAAAAAGAAAGGAATAATCAGATTAAAGTTGCTGATTTAGATGATGAATTTCACCAGCAATTCTGGTTGTGCGGTGCAGTTCCATTAAAAAGCTTTAATTCTGTTTTTAAAGCACCGTTCTCCACCAAATGGCCGAGCTGTTTAAGTTAAAAGTGAATAAGTACCTAATGAGCCATTAAAATCTATAAGATTCTGCAGCCTGCAGGCTGCGGTACCTGGACTCAGCCAACTGTAGTGCCATAAGATAAGATGAAGACATCAGGCTGTTATTGGAAAATATAAAAGGTTGAAGGCGCCACTAATAATAAGGTGTGCTAAAAAATTGGTTAAACTGTTAGAAAAAGCCCAGACACGGTTTTACATTATTAGAGAGCTTGCCACTGGAGTCATCATTGTTTAGAACAGTAATTCTTCTGTAACAATTCACACATTGGAACATTCTGCTTATGCCAAAATATATAATTTGCTTCTGTTTTTGTGCTTTTAGCATATCTCCTGTGCAGGATGATGAAATAGTAAAGGGTGCTATTCTTTACTTCTATCTTATAGAGAGAAAAAAATGTTTGGTTTTTTTAAGGAATGTTATCAACAACCTGGAAAAGCTGAGCAGTGCACGAGAAAAAGTCGGAAAGTCATAATTATGGCATCTGGATTTCTCCCCTTTGCAGAAAAACATTTTTTTGAGGGACGCACCGAGGTCAGAATCTATACAGCACTTCCAAAAATTTGAAATCTTTGCTTTGTTATTGTCAAGACACCTGTCCTGCAAAATGACTTGAAAATGGCAATGATCCAGCAAGCGCTGCAACAGACATTTCTGCTAACCATGTGGCCAAACTCTGAAGGCTGGTCAACACAGTGTGTATATAAAAGCCCTATATGGCTTAGGTCCAGGCTATCAGACAAACCTTTAGCTCCTGATATGAGCCTGCCCAGACCCTGAGATCCACGGGAGAGGAGGCTTTCTCTTAGTTTGCATCTTCACAGGTATGGCTGGTGGGAACGTGAGATTGGGACCTTGCAGTGGCTGCACTTTGGAATTCCCTCCTTAGGAAGGCTAGAGTGGAATGCCAAGATCTTCGTATTCAGATAGGCTTTTAGTGCTTAAGGTGCTTAACAAAAGACTGTAAGTGCCATATTGTTTTGGTTATACAGTGTAACTTCTTAAATCTTTTTTAATACGGTGCACAGTTTACTTTGGTTTCAATGTTGGCTTTTTGTGTGTTTTTAACCATAATCTTTTTGATGTGTAAGCCAATCTGATACCCAGTCTTGGGGAAAAGGTGGGATATAAAGAAGAGAAAGAAGAGGAAGCCTCTTTTATGATAACAGCCTGGATAAGTCTTAATTTGGGCTGGGGGGGGGCTTGGCAAAAGGGCCTCTGTACCCTTCCTACCATGGTGGGACCGCAGCCTTGGCAGCACCAGCTCCAAGCAGCCATTTTAAAAGTTTCACACTGACCTAGAAATACAAGGAAGGAAATTCAAAATAGTGTCTTGTAACTACCTGGTATAGGCAGAGAAGCCAGGCATTATATCAGCATGGGTTACTAGGACCCAAGATACAAAGAGCCATGAAGAAATCAACTTTCTGTAAAATGCCTAGATATCCTCCAACAATTTATAAATGAAAACTGGGACATGCGTGGCCAAGCTGTAGTCAAGATGATTAATGAGGAAGGAAAGACAAATGGGGAGAGGCTCAGCAGTTTACTTTTGCCTGATCCTACTTGGAAGGGAAATATTCCATCCTTCCTCTCCTCTCCCTCTATGCTGCTGAGATAATTGCGTGCAAACATCTTATGCACCTTGAACTCAGTTTGCAGTCATTGGAGCAAGCTGAGGAGAAGGGGCAAAAGTGGGATGTGGAGAGAGAAACTGGGACATATTCAAAGCAAATTAAAAATGTGGGATGACAGAATATTAATCAGGACTGACCCTGCCAAATCAGGACCATTGGGGAGCATGTGATCCATTCCAAAACCAGGTTTCCTACCATCTCACATGTGAAATGGCCATAATTCTCACCCATAGTCAGTGAGATAGAAATATCAGGAGGTTTCTTCCTAACCCAGCACAAGAAGTGACTCAACATGTGGTCCCTCCTTTCTAAGATATTAGTTGTATAGCCTACCTGCATGCATGTTACTCTGAAATCCCACTGAGTTGAATAGATTTATGCCCAAGTGAGCAAGAAACTCTGTCGTAGGATTGTCTTAGGGTCACCATAAGTGGGAAACAACTTGAAGGGACACAACAACACAGAAGCAGACATAGGATCACAGCCTGAATGTTTCTATCCCAGCCTCTGTCTGATAATCGGAAAGCAAACCTACCAGTCAGCCTGGCAGTACGAGGCAAAAGGATATTTTCTTCTCCAAATAAAGGCACTATTCTTTGTTTACAATTCTAAACCCGCAAATGGATCTTCATATCAATACAGGAAAACATACATTCAGTGCTTCCCGAAGAATAACAGGAGGGGGGAAGAGAAAAGATGCTCTGTAGCTATGAAAATGTATTTAAGCAATAGAAGGTGTACAGAGAACCACAGTGATCATACATTATAAATGATAAACTTTATCCGCAGTGTAAGATACAGCTGTTAATGTATAAGTAGAAATAACCCAATAAGTCAATGACTCAAGCTACAACAGAGGGAAATTCTGGTGGGAAAAAAATCTATTGTATGAAACCTAACGATGTTTCAAAAAATGTTTTTGCACTTTCTGAATTATTTAGCACGCTATTGCCTTTGCGAACAATCCATGGGGATGTTTCCTATGTACAACCTCACTCTGTTGAAAAGAAATCAGTAGCAACCCCCCACCAACTTTGCTTGTTATTTAACAAACTAGTACTAAACAACAACAACAACAATCCATCCTTAATAATCTACAATATATCTGGGGTTACAATATAGTGGCCAAAAGACCTTCTGAGACAGGGGAAATATGGTGATCCAACTTCATTTGGCATTTCTCTGCTGAATGCCACTCTGTCTCTACCTGCCTTGGGAAGCTTATGAGGGATGCCAAGCTTAAAGGTTTGAAAAAATCTATCCATCTTGATTTTGTCACATTTCCCTAGATGCTACCTAGTTTACATTTCAAGTTGTGATGCTTTGTTACTTTTTTTTCCTTCCTGTGCTAAAACTCATATACATTTTTACACATTTTAACGAATTCTACATGTTCCTCTTTGACTGAAACATGTTAGTTACTGTAATATTTCTCAACTGTTCACATCTATAGCCATTCAGGTTTTTAGAACATATGCCTTCTTTGGGACAGCCTTTATTCCTCTGAAAAGGGTCACAGACTTTGGAAACTCACAAGGCAAGGGCGTTTCTTTGCACAATGATTCTTGGGAGCTGAAAAAAAGGTGCTCAGCACAGTGTTCAGTGGAGAAATACCTAGCAAAGAACTTACAGCCACAGCCTCTATATTCATTCATAACCTCTGACATTTCACAGATGAAAACCAGGACACATGTGAACAAGCAACAGCAAAACATGGTCTAGATGGCTGCAGTTTCTAATAAAGAAGAAAGCACAAGTTAGAAAACGTTGCAGAAGTTTGCTTTTGGCTGAATTTACAGGGAAAAACAAGATGTTGTCCCCTTTTTTCTTCTTCTTCCCTGCTGAGTTACCGGTAATTGAAGACAAACTACTTTTACACTTTGAACTCAGTCTCCAGCAAGTGAGGAGAAAGAAGGAACATGGGAGGAGAAGAGGAAAAACTGGGACATTTTGAAACAGCTGAAAAAGAGGGATGACAGAGGACTAAAGGGACAGTCCCTGACAAATTAGGGCAGTTGGAAGGCATGTAATTTCTAGCAGTTGGGGCACCAAGGTTGCAAGGTAGGGGGGCCGGCTTTTGTCCAGGTATCTCAAACTCAAAAATATCCCAGAGGCTGAAGATGGAAGCTAGGAGCTTCTGCATGCAAAGAATATGCTTTGCCCTTGGTTTATGGTCCTTCCCATTATTAAAGGCTTGGGATTGAAGAAAAAAGGCTTTGTGTTTTCCTTAGACTGCCACAGGTCATCTGTGTAGACCAGATCAGGGGTGTGCTTGGTGGCTTTCCATTCCAACGTGTTAGGATTTGCTCTTGTTTTCAACATGAGCTCTCCAAGGTGCTGTACCACATCCCCGCAGCAGCCATTTCTACACTACACTGTTATAGTGCTATTATTCCACTTTCAACATCCTGTGGAATTCTGGGGATTATAGTTTCCTGAAACCAAAGAGCAATTTGGCTGAGAATTCTAAATGTCCTTCCCCTAAGCTGCAAACCCCAGGATTCCATGGGATGTTGAAAGTGGAATAATAGCGCTATAACAGTCTAGTGCAGAAATGGCCAACAGTTCAGCAGCCTGTACAGCTCTTTGAAAGTCTGAACTGAAACATGCAATGGATTCACCACCACACTGACATGGAATCCACCACTTGCCACTTTGGCAAATGCCCTCTGTTCCAGCTTTGTGTAGACAGAAGCTCTCTTGAAAATCCCTTAGGAGAAAAGGTTCCTCTAAATTTTCTCTAACCACCAGCTCCTCCCTGCTCTCCGGCTTCTAGTTAGTAATTTTATTCAACTTTTGTTAGATGAGGTACAGAAAACACCCGTTAATCTGCATGCCATTCCAGATATCAAAGTGAACTGTCAAAGACATCGCACGAAAAGGTCTACAATTATAATGCCATATAATCAAGAAACACCACCTGTCTCAGAATTCATTACCTCTGTCAAGCAGGCAGCTGTATATTCTCCACCACCTGACAGAAAGGCTGCCGAAATTCCAGAAGATGACAGGTGACGGTTCCTGCAGAAATCTAAAGTGTCAGGAACAGATTCACTCTTACACGGATCAACAAACTTAATAGAAGATTTATTGTAACATAGTAAGGGATGCTGTCTTCAGACGTTAAAGCTCGAGAATGGAACGTTTTCCCCCCACCTTACACTTTAACAGACAGTTTCTCCTAAGATAGTTGTAAAAGAACGAACGTCATCATGCCAAACGGTTCCTTTGAAATTCCAGCCAGAAGGAATGGTTGGCGCCTGGGAATAGCTAACAGCCTACTATCACTATTTCCTCAGTCTACTGCTATCCTAAAACAATAAAACATGGAGGACTCCCGACATCCTGCCCACTTTTTTAAAAAAATATATACATAAAGATACACAAAATATAGAAAATATCACGGAACAGTAGAAAGACAAGAAAACTAAATAGTAATATGAATGCAGTAGCAAGTCAGTCGGGGCGTTGAGAACATCAGCCGGCGAAGAAGTAGCGAAGGTGCCCTCTTCAGCAAACTGGAATGAAAAACAGGATGAATAGCCTTGAGGAAGAAGGGAGATCTAGTTCAAAAGAGACATCATTAATAGCCCTTTTCACAGGAAAAGGTCCGAGAAAACGAGGGGAAAGTTTGTTAAGACGGAGAAGGAGGGGGAAATGTTCTTAGAAGAAAGGAAAACCAAATCCCCGGGCTGGTAAAGGGGATTAGGCTGCCGTTTACGGTCAGCGAAACGTTTGTGGGAAGCTTTAGCGGATGCTATAGCATCTGAGACGGATTGCCAAATGCAGAAAATTTAGAGACCCAAGCAGAAACAGAAGGAGGAGCGGAGGAAGAGAGGGAGAGGGGGGGGAAAGGAGAAGGAAGGAAGCCGTAGACTCTTTCAAAGGGGGGTTTCCAGTAGAGGTATGAACCGCAGAATTGATGGCAAACTCAGCGAACGGAAGGAGCGGAGCCCAATCATTCTGGTTCTCAGAAACAAAACACCTAAGAAATTGTTCAAGAGATTTGTTAACACGCTCAGATTGGCCATCTGTTTGAGGGTGATAAGCACTGCTGAGTTTCTGAGTGACTCCCAGGGTTTTCAGTAGACAAGTCCAAAACTTGGAAGTGAAAATTGGATCCCTGTCCGAAATGATCACCGAAGGTAGTCCATGAAGTTTCCATACATGATTAACGAACAGGTCAGCCAGCTGGTCAGCACGGGGTAGTTTCTTCAGAGGCACAAAATGACATTGCTTGGAAAAGTGATCAGTAACAACCCAAATAACATGAAAGCCGTGTGAAGAGGGAAGAGACACGATAAAATCCCATGCGATGACCGACCAGGGGCTAGCAGGCGCAGGCAGAGGTTGCAGGAGCCCTTGAGGTTTAGATGTGGGCAACTTAGAAACGTTGCAAGTGGCACACTGCTTAATGTAAGTTTGCACGGAGGGGTTTAATCCAGGCCACCAAAAAAGGCGGCGAATCGCATGCAATGTCTTCAAAAACCCAAAATGTCCAGCGGGTTTGGAATCATGATAACGATGAAGTACCTGCTCGCGGGCAGCAGGGGGAACGTAGACCTTGGTGCCATAAAAGGGGAGATTGTCAACCCATTCTATTTATCCTTGTTTGCCGGTAGCCAGGAGTCTGCATGCGCTGCATGAATGATAGCATCGCGGAGAGCGGAGTCACAAAGAGAGGAGGCAGAAAGCCTTGTCTTTGCTAATGCACGAGTAGTCACTTGAGAAGCCAGAGAGGAGGCAGGAAACAAGGTATTGGAGTGGGAGGACGTAGCAGGGGATTCCGCAAAACAGGGAAGTCAAGAGAGGGTCCGCCAGTTGGTTAGTTCGGCCAGGTTTGAAAACAATTTTAAATCGGAATCTCTGGAAAAATTCAGCCCATCTCGCCTGCTTAGGGGAGAGTTTCTTAGCAGACTGTAAGGCTTGCAAATTCCTATGATCAGTCCAAACTTCAAAGGGGAGTCGAGCCCCTTCAAGCAAATGACGCCAAGAGGACAGCGCAAAATGGATAGCCTTGGCTTCTTTCTCCCAAATAGGCCAATTAGCTTGTTGAGGGGAAAATTTCTTTGAAATGAAAGCACAAGGCCTGAGTGCTCCTGTGGTGTCATGTTGTAAAAGAACGGCTGCCATGGCAAAGTCCGAAGCATCCGTTTGCACAATGAATTGCTTCGTACTGTCGGGAAAAAGGAGTAAGGGCTCAAAACGTAAATTTAGATTTCAAATGGTCAAACGCCGATTGACACTCAGGCGACCAACAAAGTCTATGCGCCTTGCCCGCAGTGGATCCTTTAGGTTTCCGTAGAAGGTTGGTGAGTGGAAGCGTTATGGCAGCAAAATCCTCAATAAAGTTCCGGTAGAAGTTCGCAAAACCAAGAAATTGCTGCAGTTGCTTCACAGTTTTAGGGACGGGCCATTGCAAAATGGAGTTAATCTTGAAGGGTCCATTTTAAGTGAACAATCTTGAATCCTATATCCCAAGTAATCAAAAGTTTGGGTGTCAAATTGGCATTTAGATAGATTAACCACGAGGTTGTTATCTATAAGCCTTCGTAACACTTCACGAACCAATGACACATGAGATTCCATGGAATCTCGTAAATTAAAATGTCACCCCCGGATAAATCAGAACCCCCTGATACAACAAGTCATGGAAAATGGTGTTCAAAAGCATTTGGAACACAGATGGCCCCGATTGTAAGCCAAAGGGAAGAACCGGGGATTTTAAAATTACCTAGAGGAGTTGCAAAGGTGGTGAGCCACTCAAGTCCGGGGGCCCCTTTTAATCCATGAAAAGCCTCTTTAAGATCAAGTTTGGTGAAATATTTTCCTTGAACAAGATGGTCCAAAACAGTCCATCAGAGGTATGGGATAACAATTGGAGGAAATAACCTGGTTAATAGCAGAGTAGTTAACTATCAGTCTCGGATCCGCGCTTAAAATTTTCTTTCGGAAGAAGACAGGACTCGCCGTGGGGGCTGTGAGGGCTTGATAAAACCGCGAGCCAAGTTTTTTTTAGGAACTTCTTGAGAGCAAGGAGTTCTTTTTGGCTCATGGGATAAATTTTCGGTTTAGGCAGGGTGGCCCCGTCAACTAATTTCCAGTTTTCAGTCAAAGTCCGTGTGGGGAGGCAATTTGTATCTCCCCTTTGTGGAAAGCCTTTTGGAAGTCTCGGTAGTGTGAAGGAATTTGTTGCAATTCTTCATGGGGAATAGAAAAGTTTTCATATTGAAGAGGACATAGTGCCAGCAGTCCAGTTTTTTTGGGTATTTCACGAAGCCAATCGATTCCCAAGACCAATTTGAACTGCATCGCCTTGGGAACTAGAAATCGCATGCTGTAATTGTTTTTGTCCATTTGAAATGAGATGGGCTTAGTGATTTTACTAATTACTCCCCCCGTCATTGAGGTCCCATCCATTTGCGTTAAATTTTATGGGGCATTCCAAGGGGTCATAAAGAGTTTTAATTGTTTCCCTTTTGGGGGGTAACAAACTTCTGGAGCAGCCAGAGTCAATTAATGCCCTATGTACATGCAAAGTCCCATCGCTGCCACTAATCGCAACCGTGGCGTAGAAATGGGGAATTTTAGGAGTACTTACAGATGTTCCCGCCGCTTGCCAGTCATCGCAGTCAGGTTTAGAATCTCCATCTATGTCAGATGAGGACGAAGAGGTGGTTTCATCATCGGGATTGGAGTCTCCTGTCGCCGCTGCGGGGTCCTTAGAAGTGCGTCTAAGTGGTTGTTTGGCGGCCGCTGTCTGATGTGTGAATTCTATATTTTTTGGGGTTGCTCGTGCTCCCTTAGCCCCATCGGAGCTTGGTTTCCGCGGCAGGTGTTGGCGAGGTGGCCCGGTTTTCCACAGTTAAAGCACATGCCCCCGGAGCGTTTCTCCGTTCCTCAGCTTTGAGGACGGTGGGACCGCGAGGTTGTCGTTTTGGCAGGGTCTTGTCTTTGTCGGTTCAGCTAACAGTCTGGGTTATGCCTTCCATTTCAGTAGCTAGTCTGCCCCAAACCCTAGCAGGGTCTTGGTTTGGCCTGCATTAAGCACCCGTGTGGGAATTTCAGGATTTAGTATCTTTGTATAACTCTTAAATTTCATCACTCCACGGGACTTTGGTGGCCAGGTTTCTAAATTCACGGGAATACGTCCCCACATCGTTCCTGCCTTGTTTCATTCTTTTGGTTGATATTTGGTGTTTTCCAATAAATGGGGGTCTTCAAAGCGTTCCCCCAGAAAGGTTCATGAAGAGCTGCAGATTTTCATTTTTGGGGGCGCGGGAGTCATATAGGTTCGCTACCCAGTCTGCTGCCAGTCCTTTCATCCTCTGGCTTGGGGTTTGAATTCGGGCCGCATCATTGGGAAAAAATGGCCGTGATCAATCATGAAATTGTTTGCCATAGTCAAAAAAAAAAGGGGAGTTTCTCCCCCTTCCCGTTGAAGGTCGTTTCAGGTCTCCCACATTTCTGAGTAACAGTGGCGCTGGCGTGTGCCCTGTTGGTTGCTGGGGCGGACCAGGGGTGCCTGCCGCCGAGACAGCCGCTCGTGGTTCTCCTCCTGGTGATCTCCCTGTCTGCGAGGGACGGATGCGCATCTCGCGTTTGCATGGTCTTGAGTTCGAGTATCTCCTCATCTTTTTTTTCCAGTTCGGTTTCCATTTGCTTTATCTCCTCCAAAAGGGATAGGTCTTTTGCTGATGTATCCCATCTAGCAGCCCTTCTGCGTTGTCTCAACGACGTATGTGGCTTTTCCCCCCCAGACCCAGGTTTGGCCGCTTGTGGGGGTTTCCATAGCCTGGTAGGCAATTTTGTCTTGGTATCCAGGGGCACTTCAGTTTCTGTAGCTCCATCAGATTCTGCAGATCCTTGCTCTTCTTCAGTAATACTTCCATCAATTGGTGCATTTTTTGAAAGGATTCTAACTTTGTCAAACAATTCACTCTTCACGGATCAACAAACTTAATAGAAGATTTATTGTAACATAGTAAGGGATGCTGTTTTCAGACGTTAAAGCTGAAAGGGAATTTTTCCCCCACCTTACACTTTAACAGACAGTTTCTCCAAAGATAGTTGTAAAAGAACAAACGTCATCATGCCAAACGGTTCCTTTGAAATTCCACCCAGAAGGAATGGTTGGCGCCTGGGGAATAGCTAACAGCCTCTATCACTTTTTCCTCAGTCTACTGCTATCCTAAAACAAAAAAACATGGAGGACTCCCGACAAAAGGGGGACACACAAAATTTTTCAAACAAATATTTTAATGCTCACTTGTTATTTACTCTCCAGAGCCTCCAAAACAGACTCTGAAGAACATCAAGAAGGCTTTATCTCACTGCCAATTCTGTTTTTTTTTCACCTGGAAAATTAAATATCTTCACCCCCCCGCCCCCTGCTCTGCGCTGTTTTAAAAGGGCTAAGTCGTCCCATAATTCTTCTAGGAGTGCATCATAGTGTGGTTATTTCCATTTGTAAAAGAGAAAGCCAACACACATCAAATCCCCAAGAAAAAAACTTTTCTAAAATTCATGAGAGAATACAACATCTGGGCCTGAGCCAATGATCAGGGATGAGGGGACCCGGAGTCCTATTCTCAAAGAGTGCTGTTTACAGTTAGCTTTTCTGTGGCGAATCTTGTGGAGAAGTGCTGAGAAGATCCAGTTTTTCATCCTTTCTTAGGGCTTTATCACACAAGGCAGGTAAATCGCAATTACAGCAGGACAATAGAGCCTTGCGTGGGACTTCAGATGCCATTCCTCCCCAGGGGGAGACCTTTTGGAAAGTGTTTCTTTTGCAGACACACACACACACAAAAAACTATTAATGGCCCCCTTTTGTAAAAGAAATGCTTTCTAAATGATTGCCATGGGGAAACAACAGAAGGGAATAGATAGTGTGGTAAGTCTCCTCCACCTAAACATTGGAAGATCTTCTTGATGGTAAGAGCAGTTTGGCAGTGGAATATGCTACCCTGTAGTGTGATGGAGTCTCCCCCTTTTTGAGTTTTTTAAACAGAGGCTGGATGGCCATCTATTAGAGTGCTTTGATTCTGTATTTCTGCATGGGTTGGACTTGATGGCCTTTTGGCTCTTCCAGCAATATGATTCCAGGACTTTGAATTTCTTCAGAACTTTGAAGTTTGAACTATAACTTCAGCAAGGGGTGTCACCAAGGTGGAAAAAAAAAGAAACCCCCCCCCCGAAACGAAATTTTCTTCAGTCTCCCAAAAATTTCTAGTATTGCACTGACTTAGAATTGCATTGAGCATTCAGAGACACACAGTTTTAACATCCAAAGAAAGGAGACAGAAAAAATGACCAAGGGAATGTAATTTTGGAAATAGTTCTAAAAGTGAACCATTTTCGCGTTTGCTCCCTGCAAGGCCAGAAATTTGGGGACAAAAGGAAAATTTCACTTAGGGGCCAGAATTCCTATCTGGAGGGGGCAAAATTCCCCTCTAGATATTGTTGCTATTGTGCGCCTTCAAGTCTTTCCCAACTTACAGTGACCATAAAGGGGAACCTATCATAGGTTTTTTTGGGGGTGGGGTCTGTGACATGCCCCAAAGGGCACCCAGTGGTTTCCATAGCCGAGCGTAATTTAACCCTGGTCTTCAGAGTTGTAGTTGAATGCTAAAAGTCTACATCGTGCTGGCTCTCCAGATATTTTTTATCCAGATAATATTTCCAGATATTTGACTGCAAATCTCAGCATTCCTCCTTTGGCCAGGATGGGTAGAGCTGCTGAGAATAACAGTTAAACATGAAAACTGTAGGATTCTCACCTTGAGCTGAAGGTTCAACTCAATAACATACATCTTCCTTTGTTCCTAAATGAATGGGAAGAGCATCCAAGTAAACATGGGTAATTGGGGAATTTCCGTTTGAAAGGGGAAAAAGGGGTTGGGGGAAAAAGGCTTCTATTTTTCACTTCTTTCTCCTGCTGAGAAAAATAATAATAATAATCTCTTACTTTGAACACATCACAGAGTGACTTGAATGGATTGCTAAATGGGGAAACAAATAGCTAAGCCGGAAGACATATTAGCATCCTTAAAATAAGTTTAAAAATGGCAACAAATAAAAAAACAAAAAGGCATTTTGCAGCCTTCTGTAGGGCCTCGCAAAATGTTTCCCATTTCTCCTTATTTTTGCCCTGGGAAAGAAATGCACGCTGAAGACGGAAAATGAAGTTAGCAATGATTTTTTAGTCATAAAAATTTCTCGGGGGATGAGTTATAAAAAAAGGGAAAAAGTAGCCTGTGAAAAGGGAGGTAGAAGGCAAAAATTGTCTAATTTTATCAGTTGCGAGATAACATGTACACACACGCTCCAGGCAAGGAAATGAAAGGCAAAAGGGACACTGAAAGCACACCATTAAACCGAGCACATGGTGTGACCAAATCTGGGATGGTTACCAAGCCCCAGAGAATATGGTGCAGAGCACCAAAATTTATGATACCTTGAAGCAACAGTTCTTAAACTTTTCTTTTCCATGGACCCACTTTAAATATCTTTCCTTGCCATGGACCACTGAGATTTAACTTAAAAGTTTAAAACCTTAAAGCACATCAAACTTTACCCCCACCCCCACCCCAGTAAAAGAATAAGCACACAGAACCAAAACAGAGGCAGCCCCAGCCAAATACAAGGCAAAAGGCACTTTGTTATGCAGCCACTTCTATATCAAAAGATGAAATTAATGGGACTTTTCACAGGATTGCTAACACTGGACAAGGGTAGGATTTCTCAAAGCCATGCTGAAATCCTTGAAGGATGAACCAATATTCACCCATACTCTTAGCAGAGGGCAAGTGCGACGTATAGTTTGAGTGTCAGACTGCAACTCCTGAGGTCAGGGTTCAAAGACCTGCTTAGCCATGGACACTCACTAGGTGACCTTGGGGAAGCCACACTGTCTCAGGAGAAAGCAAAGGCAAACCTCCTCTGAACAAATCTTTCCAAGAAAATCCTGTGACAGATTTGCCTAAGGGTCCCTATAAATCAGAAGGGAGCAGAAGGCACCCAACAATAACAAGCAGATCACACCCATAATGTTCACGGGAAGCAAACTGGTAAAGGTCAGTACAGTTTGCCTGCAAAATTCTCTTTTGCACAAGGAAAATCGCTGCTATGCGTGGCTAAAAATGCATGCCATTGCTCTCCAGGAATGTGAGGAAAAGGGTAGAGCAAAGTGCGGGGGGGAATGGGTGTGAGGAAACCAAACCATCCTGCAGACAAAGCAATTGACCCACATAGGCTGAAAGCTGGAGTTCTCCTTGTATATATGGATAGACTGGCAGAATTGGGGCACATGTTGAGCTGCACATACGAAAGGAGTCGTATGACCACTATGAATGCAGATCCTTATTACTGTGGTAGCAGGAATGAAAGGTTGCTGGGAGAGAGAAAAAGGCAATTCTTAAGTAATATAGAAATGTCATGAAGTTGGAAGGGGAGAAAAACAATTAAATTTGGGGTGGATCGAGCCATTCAATCAAAAACAGTGCTGGATTAAAGAATCCATTTAACAATCACAGAGCCACCATGTTGTGCAGCCAGTTGGAAATCCAGAAAGTATGTAAGTGATGGAAAGGTCAAGGGAAACAGGGAAAAATCAGAAATAACAAACAGGGGAGATGTGTGTTCTACTTAGAGGAGAAGGAGAGGAAAGAAGCTGAAATGCAACAGGTCACTCATTGCAACACAGATGCAAAAAAAGGTCGATTCTTTTTTCAGAAAAGGGTGGAGCTAGGAAATGTTACAATTTTTGGACTACAATTCCAAGAATTCTTCAGTCAACATAGTCATGGCTATGCCAGCCAAGAGAGAGTTTTGGTCTAAAAAAAGTAAAGCTTCCATGTTTTGAAACTCGGTGCATATGCTTTTTAAAAGTGCACCAATGGAGGATGGCTTGGGCAGATGCTTCATCATACAACTGCAGTGTAAAAAAAAAATGTTCAAAATGTTCAGTGTTTGGACAAAACGTTGGATTAGATAGGCCTTTAGCCTGACCCAACTTCACTTATGTGCTTACGTTCGTTCTACTAGCCAGAAATAGAATAGGATACTTAGATTAGAATCATAGAATAACAGACTTGGAAAAGACTCCAAGGATCATCTAGTCCAACCTCATACTGCCATGCAGGAAGGCACCATCAAAGCACTCCCTACAGATGGCCATCCAGCCTCTGTGTAAAAACCTTCAAAGACAGAGATTCCACCACACTCCCAGGCAGCCTATTCCACTGTTGAACTGTTCCTATTGTCAAGAAGTTCTTCCTTCTGGTTAGATGGAATCTCTTTTCCTGAAGTCTGAAGCCATTACTCCATAGTATCCTTTCCAAAAAGCTCCATCTTCCTCTCCACCAATAGACACATTAGTTTATAAAATTGAACACATGCTCAACAAGGACAGAAAGCCTGTTTGTTGCAGCTCTTCTGTTTGCTTTAATGCCTCTCTTTATTAGGACAAGTAAATAACACTGTATCTGCATGACATTGATGGTGTCTAAACTGTCTAAACAACAGTTAGAAAATTGTTAAGTTAAAGTCAAGTTCAAATGCTACAGGCATGCCTCAGTTAAAACAGTCCCTGACAAAGAAGACTTTTTACGAAGTCTTTTTATGGAAGCCCAGCCCTGCCCAGCCCTTACCTTGTCTTTTGCCCAGTTGGAATTGGTTTTGCAACACGGGGAAAAAGAGGGTGGGAGAAACACAGACTTTCAGTGTTGCATTGCAATAGCATGTCTGCAATAAAGTTTGACCTGGGACTGAATGAGAGTCTACTTCAAGTGATTCTGCTGCAGGTATACGTGCTTACATACAACAAACAAGCTGATCAGCTGCCTCCAAAATCGCTCATAAAGCATGTGCAAAGAGCAAAACAGAAAGAAAAGGGGGAAATCAGATTGGCCTGCCTATCCAGTTACACTGACATGTTGAAACAGCCTAGTCCTATAAGTTTCATCATTAATATAGGAGTCACACACACAAAAAAAGAAGGCTGTTGAAGAGGGAGGGGAAAATCATCTTGGGATGCATTTTGGAAGAAGCTTTCAAATGGTCTCTAGAAGATTCAATATGTTTTTCTTTACTTATGCAAGGCTTACCTGGCCTAGTTGCTTCATTTCTCAAGGGGATAATGTTGGTTTTGTATAAAAAGTTTGGTGAAAATTGTTTTAACTGCTCTGCTTTTTTGTGGTGTAGGAACCTATCTTATGGTGTAGGAACTCAACCTATTCTTTCCATGTGTCATGGTTTGAGTGTTTGATTAGGACTCTGGGAGAACAGGTCACATTCTCTCCACTGTAGAAGAAGGCCATAGCAAAGCCCTTTGGAATAAACATTTACCCACTATGGTATAGTGGTTTGACTGTTGAACTAGGACTCTGGGAGAGCAGGGCTCCAGTTCCCTTTCAGCCATGGAAACCCATTGGGTGACCTTGGACAAGCCACACTTTCTCAGCCATGGAGGAAGACAATGACAAACCACCTCTGAAGAAATCTCACCAAGAAAAATACCCAATGGAGTTGACTCGAAGGCGCATAACAACAAACAATAAACTAGACGTTGAGTGCTGGCCTGCTTCTTGTAAAACAGAAGGCTTGTGGGCTCAGAACAGCTGGAGTAGAGGAATATAGCAAGACTGCTGTTTATGAGTTTTAAGAAATACAAATTTTTACTATCAGAAAAGGCAGGATAAAGCCTTCCACAATCCTGCAGGTGGCCAGTATAGCTCCTTAGCAATACTAAACTGGATGGACACATGTCCTGACTTGGTATAAGGCAGCTCATAGAATCATAAAGTTGGAAGAGACCTCAGGGGCCATCCAGTCCAGCCCCATTCTGCCATGCAGGTACCCAGCTCAAAGCACTTTCAACAGATGGCCACCCAGCCTCTGCTTAAAAACCTCCAAAGAAGGAGACTCCGCCACACTCCTTTGAGGCAGCAGATTCCACTGCTGAACAGCTCTGATGGTCAGGAAGTTCTTCCTGAGGTTCAGGTAGAATCTCCTTTCCTGCAGCTTGAATCCATTGCTCCTTGTCCCAGTCTCTGGAGCAGCAGAAAACAAGGCCACTCCCTCCTCAAGATGGCATCCCTTCAAATATTTAAACATGGCTATCATGTCCCCTCTTAACCTTCTCTTCTGTAGACTGAATATCCCCAGCTCCCTAAGCCACTCCTCATAGGGCTTCCTGGCTTCCAGACCCTCCACCATTTTGGTTGTCCTCCTCTGGATACGCTCCAGCTTGTCAATATCCTTTTTGAACTGAGGTGCCCAGAACTGAACACAGTTCTCCCTATGTTAATCCCCCCATGAAATAAGAGATGAAGATTGAACAAGAAAGAAGATAACGTAGTGCATGAAAAAGCTCAGCTGGATGTCCTTCAGGTCCCTCCATGCATTAACAGACTGACTGTTCTAAGAAAGTCCCAAAGACAGCTACCCATACGGTGCCATCCTGTGCACATTTAGTCAGAAATAAACCACACTGTTCAATGGGAAGTTCAACAGGACTTCCCCCCGATGAAGCATTTTTGGATTGCAGCCTAAATCACCTTATATTTTAAGTATTCCAAGATGGTGTCGCATCCTAAGCCTGAAGGGATAATGTTAATATGCCATTTAAATCCGTTAAGTAGATTAAGAAGAATTATGTCCCCCCTACTGAGAAAACAAAACATGAACAGGTGGTAGGAAGCAGTTTCTCTACTCACAGGTACAAATTAAAATACCCCCCCCACCCCATCCCAAAACTAGGAGGGATAAAAGACAGAAGGGAGCTGAAAACATATGCTGATCTGGATGAAGTGTGAAAACAAAAATCGGTGATAAGAGAGGGAAATGAGGGCTCTGTAAATTCCCCAGCTTAATTTACGTTTCTCAGCTACTCTTCTGGTATGTTCATTCAATTTCCGAAGTTCTTGCGGTTAATTTTATTAAGAGAACAAAACAGAAACTTCCAAGCTTCTTGGGTCCCATTAGAAGTGGCCTTAGGAGGGAACACTTTCTCAGCCTTTGAAAGAGGTTGATTTCCCATAAGTCTTATCTGGGGACTGGTAAAACGGCAACACAGAACAGAGCAGGAAATGTGGCCAAAAATTCAGTTCTGTAGGCTCTTTCTGAAGCAAGGGTGGGAATTACGTCACCCTCCAGACGTTATTGGACTGCCTGTCCCAGAAACCTTAGCCAGCACAAGACAATGATGAGGAATGCTGGGAGCTACAGTCCAACATTAGGGAGCAGCTATGTTTAGCCTGGAGAAGAGAAGGTTAAGAGGTGACATGATAGCCATGTTTATTTGAGGGGATGCCATATGAAGGATGGAGCGACCCTTTTTTTCCTGCTGCTCCAAGGACTAGGACACAAAGCAATAGCTTCCAACTTCAGGAAAAGAGACTCCATCTAAACATTAGGGAGAACTTCCTGAAGGTGGAACAACTGTGGAACTGTGGAACACACTGCTGCCTGGGAGTGTGGTGGAGTCTCCTTCTTTGGGAGTTTCTAAACAGTGTAGTTTGCTGGATGTTTTGCTGTACTTGTCAAGAAGAAATGGAAATGCATCTAAATGCAGGGTTGGGGCATGTATGACCTGCCAGGTATTGTTGAGTCCACTTACCATTACAGTCTAAAAGACCATGTCTCCTTATATGAGTCTGCTCAAGCTTTAAGATGTGCAGGGGAGGGCTTTCTGCCTGTCCCATCACCACCACCATCCTGTTTGGTGAGGACAGAGGAGACAGGCCCTTTCCAGTGGCCGCTCCCAAGCCAAGGAATTCCCTTCCCCAGGAAGTCCAGTTGGACCCTTCCCTACTGTCTTACTGTCTTTGCACCAACAAGTAAAGACATTATTATTATTATTATTATTATTATTATTATTATTATTATTACTCAGAGTCTTTTGATTCCTAATATGCTACAGCACATGGAGCTTTTAAGGGGCACGGGGTGCTTGTTTCTCTTTTATTATGCTTTAAGTGTGTCTTAACTTGTGGTTTTAAAACAGAACTTGGGTTTAACTGTATTTTAACTGTTTTATTTGTAGTGTTTTTGTAGTAGTTGTACTAATAGTAGTATTACTGTGTTTTTAAATGGCTGTAAGTCATTGAAAATCCTTGCCATCATATTTGCAGTTTCTAAGTATGACTGTGAAAGCCGGGCAGTGAAGAAGGAAGGAAAATCCACTCATTCGAAATGTGGTTCTGGAGAGGAGTTCTGTGGGTACCCCAGACTGCGAAAAAGACAGATGAATGGGTCCTAGAGCAAATCAAGCCTGAATTCTCCCTGGAAGCCAAGATGACTAAAATAAGACTGTGCTACTTTGGCCATATCATGGGACGATGTAACTCACTAGAAAAGACAATAATGCTTGGCAAGGTTGAAGGCGGTAGAAAAAGAAGATTATAGATGGAGAGATTCGATCAAGGAAGACGCATCCCTGAATCTGCAAGACCTGAACAGGGCAGCTGAGGATAGGGTGACTTGGAAGTCTCTGGTCCATAGGGTCACCGTAAGTCAAAGTCAACGTGACTACAGTTAACAATGACAAGTTGCCTTGAATCATTTGCTGGGGGGAAAGCAAGGTATAAATGAAAAATATATATATAAATAAAAGAACCCCTGGTTGGGGTTGGAAATGCAAGTTCAGACTGATGCTGGATGCTGGACTCCAGCAGTTTCTAAAGTGCCACAAATCCCCTACTGCAATCTAGAGCAAAGGAAGACAATACTAGACATCAACTCCAAGGGAGCTTTTAGAAAATCAAGACTCTTTTTAGGAGAGAAGTCTCCAAGGGCTAACAGCTCACATCCTGGACCGCACTTAGAAACCATTATGATAAAAGAATACAATATGCAAAGTGCTATATAAAATAATTATCTAAAGTGAGGTAGATTCAGGGGCAATTTAGTACTTTAGGTGCGTGCAGCAGAAAATTGCAGATATTATGTAGAAGACTAGAGAGTGGCAGCAAGGACTCCTCAATAGCCTGTTTTTAACAAAGTTAATTTCTTCTCAAGTTTTAACACGTACGGAATCTCAAGACTGGGCTATGCATCCATGAAAAAGCTACAAACTTTCTGTAGCAAAGACTTAGAGTAAAAGAAGAAAAACACCAAAAAAATGCAATGGCAACCCCCCCTGAAGAAATCTTACACAGAAAGCCTTGGGATAAACTTGTATTGAAGTCACCATAAGTCAGAAACAACTTGAAAACACAAAAAGAAGAAGAAGAAGAAGAAGAAGAAGAAGAAGAAGAAGAAGAAGAAGGAGGAGGAGGAGGAGGAGGAGGAGGAGGAGGAGGAGAGAAGAAGAAGAAGAAGAAGAAGAAGAAGAAGAAGAAGAAGAAGAAGAAGAAGGGAAAAAGAAATAATTAATTGCATTAATGCTGTCTCATACTTTCCAAGTCGGAGTATTTGTCTATCTATAGCCCAATATTGTTTGCTCTGATTGACAATGGGTTGCCAACAGAGAAAAGTCTGTTCTATCATCTGCCACCAGATTGCTTCCGTTGGGGACACCAGAGATTGCAATTTGGATTTCCTAAATGAAAAATATAGGGGTTACTCCAAATCTCTGTTCCCCTTCTACCACACAAGGTAAGATGTAGTTTCTGCTACTTCTGGGCCTGAATCTAAAAATATAATAATAATTATAGTTATTATTAAAATATTTAAGACATCTAAGGGAGCTAACACAGATATAAGAAACATAAAAAAATACTACAATATGTTAAAAAACAAAATTCCTAATGTGCAGCTGTACCTGAAAAAACACTGTACTAATGCTTATCCTAGTACCAAGCCACTAAAAGGTTTGAAGGTCAACCTGATAACTTCAAGCTGAGCACAAGAAAACAAAGGGTAATCCAGCAGAGATGGCATAGTTTTAATGAGAGGCCCTGATATTGATTACTAGGTTCATCAGATGCCCAATATAAGCTCCGGATACCCCAAGAATACAGGGGAAACAGAGCCTAACTTGGTTTCCTGGGGGGAAATTACCAATATTGCCTTCTTCTGCATGGCCACCCAAATCAGCTCAGCTGGCAAAGGACCGAAAAGCAGGGTGACCCGAGTAGGTATACATATCTCCTGTTAGAGAAGGTGGTTCTCATAATATCCTGGTACCAGGCCATTAAGAGCTTTAAAGTTCAACATGATAACTTTGATCTGAGCCTGGAAAGTAAAGTGGGAGCTGATGACAATGGCACAGTTAGACTCAACAAGTTGGAACTCTCTGCTGTGTTTTGAAGCAGAAGTGCCTTGAGCAAACCGTGATAGCAATCTAGAAATGTGTCATTTGTACCACATGCCCAAGCAAGCTTTAGACTGTTGTTGCTCAAAGGGTCTAATACTACACATCAGCCCTATATTGAAGCTGAGGAGCAATTACCTAAAAGAACACCTCAATTTCTAGTTATCCATCCTGCTATGACCAACTTACCAAGACCCTGCTGTCGTGGCTGTCAGGTAGACCTTTAGGCTGCCAGCCATAAGAGAAAGAAGGCCTTTTCAGTTGTGAGTCCACAGTTGTGGAGCTCTGTTCCTACAGACATCATACACAGCTATTGTTCAATAATGCTTTGCTTTAATGGTATTCAATGAAATACCCATATTAATCTGTTACAGCATTAAAAAACATAAGAGAATTCAGTAGCATCTATGAGACTAACTTGGCTAGGGGTAGCCTACTATAAACTTTTGTAGACTATAGTCTGCTAGCTAGACTACAGTCTACTATGCTAAAAATGTCTTTTTCCAACTTAGTCAGAAAGATGCATTCCATTTAAATAGGGGAGAAAGTCAACAATTCTCCTGGGCATAGCCAGGCCATGACCAAATGTTTGGCTACAGCTGCAGCAGATCTTTAAATCCCAGCTCAAATCATTCTGTCCAATGCTTAATTAATTTCCCTTGTCCGATGTCTAGCTGGGATTTCATCACTGCAGTGTGAGATTTTTCAGCCGCACAAATTTTCCGATACTCACTAGGGTTACAGCAACCAGGGTCACCAAGAGCAGGTAGACAGCTGCTAGGGATTTTTGTGAGTGTTGTATAGGCGAATCCTTGGACATCTGTAGTCATCACACTTAATGCGAAGGGCATCCATTCCTCAGATGAAATGGGAATAAAAATATCAGCCATGCAAAGGAGCTCCTCTTTCAATCCTTGGGAAAGTGTGAAGCTCCGGTGAAATGGGAGAAACTTGACAAAGCTTAGCTAAGAGCTACTAATTTGAGAACAATTTAAACATGCACAGATGTGTTGACACCTTGCACATGTGAAACCACAAGCTAAGAAACACTTGATTTTTTTTTTCTTCCAAAAGCACTTCTATGTTGTTTATCAGCAACTGACGGGGGGGTTTCTCTCACCGTTTAGCACTCGAAACAATTCATTTGTTGCTGTGAGTTAAATTGCTAATAGTTTTGTAACAACGAGGGGCTTTTATTGATATTTCCCCATAATTAAGCACTCCTAGAGATACTCACTATCTCTTGAATCCCTTGAAGTATCTGAGAGGCTAAACTCCTTTTGACAGCCATGGACAATTTGCTAAGTGGTAGAAATTACAACAGATACAACCACGCACACAGACTCTTTCTCAACAACTAATGTTAATTTTTACAGTCAAATAGCACTGATCATATTTGATAGTTGAGATGGAGAGAGGGCCTTTCATTTGCTTCCGAGCCTAGGAATGATAGGTGGGTTGTTGTTTTTTTTCTGATTTTAAAATAAACTGAACCTGGGAAGGTAGTATGAAAAGTCTCTGATCCTACTGAGACCTGATAAAAAATATTCCAGGATAAAGAAAATATGCATAGATCTCCAATCTATGCATCTAGTCTTTTTTATCTGTCTGGATGTACTCTTAGGAGACAACAGCTTCCTACATTAGTTGCCAATTGTGGACAGAGATAAGCAGTTATTTCATTTTTGTAACCCTTCAGCTGATTTCATGCACGCAAACTTTGCTGCCTCCTTGACTGTCCGTAAGAACTCCAGAAAGACCGGGTGGGCTCTGTCCCAACAGCACCAAGCAAGGTTTCACCTTCAAACTGGAATCTTGCAAGAACTTCAAGAGAGCCAAATACACAACTTTCTCAGCAACCCAGGAGCCCAGGAATACTTAACTTCCAATTCTCTTTACCCCGGTGATTTTTACTGTGCAACTTTAATGGATTTCTAAATGAAAAGAAGATTTAATGGACTAAGTAAAAGTAGTCACAAGGGCTGCTTTCGCCTTAGATGCTTTGAGCTCAAGTAGGATTTTGCCATCAGCAAAGGAATCCAATCCACTGAACTCAATTTACTTTGCACCTAGGGGTGGAGGAAGAGAGAGCAATGACACAGTGGTATCAGTGGATTGTTGTGTTCATATATATACACATGATGACGACATTTCCACATTCGCTAAATGCCATGGAGCTGAACAATATATTCTAAAGCATATCTGATCAGAAGGTCCCAGTGTTCAGTGGCATTTTTTCCCCAGTTCATGTTTACAACTGAAGCCCAAAATACTCAGTGACTTTACTGTGTGGGCTTTATCACACCAGCCTGTTGTCTCTCAGTAACAGTGTTGTTTAAGCAAATGGAAACATACCAGTATGGACAGTGGTGTATCTAGCATTAGCAGTGCCTAGGGCAAGCATGGAAGTTGCACCCCTTCCTTCTTACTCCTAGCCCCCCTGGTTTTGCCATCTGGTGCACGTGCCCTACTTCCTCCACCCTAGATATGCCTCTAATTTTGGAAACAATCATTTGCACACCTTTACTCCAATAATACTATGGTGCCACTTGGGTGATGCATGTTCCCACAAGCAGTCTTCCGCATTGCCTTGTTGACCCTTCTTTTCTACCTGTGTCCATGCTACATAGTGCATGCACACTGTCTCTTTTCTCTTTTCCTTATTTTTTTGCCGCAATTGCACAATTTCTATTCCCATATTCCCATATTTCTTTTTAAATTGTTTCGCCATAATTGGGGCATGCTGGCAACGGCAACGGCAACGTGATTGTGCAATTACGGCCAAACAAATTTTAAAAATATAGCAAGGAATGAGTGAAAGCAACATTGTACCTGTTTATTTATTTATTTATTTATTTACTGTGCAGTCTCGGTTCCCCATAGGAATCTCTTTTGTTTTGCCATAATTGCATAATTGCCACATAGTGCCCTGCCATGGCAAGCACAATTGGGCAATTACAAGAAAACAATTTCTTAAAAAAAGAAATATGTAATGGGAAACGGAGTAAAAGCAATACTGTTCCTGTGTGCCATGATGTCCTTTTTGTTCACACACTGGAAATTCAGTGATTCTACCTTGCTTGGGGATAGGAAGGGGAGAACAGGAGAACACACTCATTCCTACCGGATGACTGCCAGAATATTAGAACTGCAATGGAATGAAGCAATCACACCTAGAAGCAATTGTTGAACAGCAGAGAGATTGAAGCTGTTAATGGGTTTCCCCATCAATGAATAGATGCAATCCAATAACAATAGAAACACAATGCAACAACAGGAGACTCACAACATCATATGATAAGGAAAGATCAAACATGGAACTAAACCAGTCAATCTTGCTACAAACCTACTGTGTGATAAAGTCTTGTATTTCAAGATGATCAAAATGATCAGGAACCTCTCAACAACCCTGTAGAACTTCACAGGGACCTTCCAGTAATCTCTCCCCATTGAAGGAGAAGACAAGGTACATATGTGCATCTGAGGCTCAGAGAATAATATACAAGCTTCCAGTAAAGTATAATCTGATTTTATGCAGTATTAGGCATGCCAAAGTCCATTTGTGTTAATGGAGTTAGTGTTCCTAACAGATTAAGCTAGTAGCATGTTCATTGCTCTGACAAGGATGGTGAGAATTTTGTTTGCTTCGTTTTATTCATAAGCACTTAACAATATTTGCAGATTTCCCCATAAAGGGGGACAGAAAGAGGTTTAGAGGAAGGGAGGGCAGTTTGTGACCCAAAGTTGTTGGACTGCAATTGCCATCAGCTCTAGCCACCTTGGCCAGTGAGAAAGGATGGTGAAAATTGCAATCCAACAATACCTGGAGAACCACAACTCACTCACCCGATTCAAAGAATGCACATGTGAGCATAGTGGTTTGAGTGGCGGACTAGGACTTAAGGAATCCCTGTTCAGCCATGGTGACCTTGGGAAGTGACACTTTCTCACCCTTAGCAACAGGTAAACCTTCTCTGAATAAATCTTGCCAAGAAAGCCCTAGGAAAGGGTTACCAATAAGTCTGGGCCAACTTCAAGGCACAAAACAACAAAGCCAGATTTACCAAGATAAATCAAAAGGCTAGGGTTTCTGGGGCACCAGGAATCATTCATGAAAACAGAAAGAGAGACCTGCTGGATCTTGCCAAAGGCCTATCAGGTCCAACATTCTGCTCCCACAGTGGCCAACCAGATACCTATGGGAAGCATAGAAGCAGGACACAAACCTATTGACACCTTTCTCACCCATGTTCTGTAGCAACAAGTATTCAAAAGTACTCCCTTCCAAGGCTTACTTGGAAAAGCATTTGCAGCTCTCATTGGGGTGAATTCTTCCTAGTTTCCCAAAGCCCTTCCCTCTTCATCTCTGGAATCCATGGCTATTATGAAATATTAATTGACAACACAGATATATAAATGAAACAGCACTCATTTACTCTGTGGACCAACACTGATGCCTGGATTTTAAGCATATCACCTATTCTGAAACATATCACAACCCTGAACGTGTTTACAAAGAGGCAAGCAAGTAGGGAGCATGTTATTTTGGGAGGCAGGGGTAAGAGAGGTATAACATTCCTTCTTTTCCAAACTGAATGCTTCTGTTGGATATTTTGGATAAAGATTTGGACAGTAAATACGGATTACTTCTTCGTTACATGGAAACAGGAGCATGAATATTGTTCACTCAGTCTTGGAAATGGACTAAGCATCGACAATGGAAGAATAGATTGTTCAGGTTGCTGAGTTAGCCCAAATTGCCAAGCTAACATGAGTTTTAAAGGATAAATCAATTGAAGATTTCTTGAAAGACTGGAAACCATTTATGGACCTTTGGAGCAATTAAGAAATTTAACAATGCAATAATTTGTGGCTATGGACACCAGTATTTCTAGTAGGATTACTTAATTGGATATGTAATGGTAAAATAATATATTTTTCTTCCTCTTTTTACTTTTCTTTCTTTCATTACAGTTTGGCTTAGGTGAGGTCAGAGCCCTTTTGTGTTCAGTAGGTTACTGTTTGGCATTTTTCACATTTAATGTTTTAATTCAGTTTGCTAGTGTGTTCCAGGCTTACTTTCTTTCTTTTTTTCCAACATATATTTCTTTGATTGTAACTATAGTTTTAAGCATGTTTGTTTTAAAACTCATCAATAATCTTTTTAAAAGTTCATTCTCCAAAATGATAGCAACTGGTACTGTTTTATTACTTCAGTGGGTATAAGAAGCAACATTTGTTGTTTCCCTTTTTTGGGGCAAAAACCCTTACAGGCAGTTGCAAGGGGGTATAGTTTCCAAATTTTATGTTATTGCCTTGCTTTTTCAGACTGTTCTCATGAAGAAAAAAAACAAACAAAAAAAACTGGAGAAGTAACATAATAAATAAGATACTAAGCCAGTGTGGTGTAGTATAGACTGCAACCCTGGAGACTAGGCTTTGATTCCCCCCTTGGCCATTGAAACCCACCAAGTGACCTTGGGTGCATCACACTCTCTGAGCCCTAGAAAACTCTGTGATAGGTTTGCCTTAGGGTAGCCATCAGTTGGAAACAACTTGAAGGCACACAACAACACAATTTTTAACAGCCAGAAAAGTGTAGTGGTTTGAGCACTGGACTACAACCTCAGAGAGCAGGGTTCGATTCTGCATTCAGCCGTGGAAATTCGCTGGGTGACCTTGGGTGTGTCACACATTCCCAGCCCTAGAAAACCTGATGATAGGTTCATCTCAGAGTCTCCATAAGTTAGAAACGTGAATGCACACAACAACAGCAAAGACACTGAAGTACAGGGTGGGGAGCTGTGAGCATCAAATCACTGAATTATTTTGCAGAGCTTCATAATGAATTACCCAATGCATTACATTTAAATATAGACTTTGTTACAGAGCTTGGAAGGTTATCTGTGCCCAATGGAGCTTCATCTTCCATAAATGTGGTTAGATTTGCAAGCTTGGACTGTAATCTTTATACTCAAACTGAGAATGTGTGTATGCCCCATTGAGCGCAATAGAGCTTACTTCTAAATAGAAGTTTATATTATATTATTCTGAACAGAGGTTTCTGTGAAAACAACTGCAGGGAAAGGGACAGATTCTCTGTTAAGCAAAACTTTCTTTTTCCCCATCTTTTAAATATCATATCAGTTCATCACATCCAACGAAAGTATATTTTTAGATATTAATGGCAGGAAGCTATCAAGTTTTTCCACGCCTTAGAATTTCCACCACATTTCCCTTTTCAGTAATTAGGGGATGGGGGAGAAAAGAAGGGGCATTTTAATTCTCTCTCCACAAGCAAGCTACTATTAAGGTTCATTTAGCATTTCCACAGTAATCCCTAATAATCAGGAGACTGCATCTCACCGTGATTAAACAACACTAAAGTAGATTCTGGAGCAGGAAATTCAATCTCTGCTGAATTCTTCATAGGCAGTCAGTGATTTGAATATCATTTTTTGAACTTGACAGTATGTCAAATAATCTCCACAATTACAACCTGTTAAAAAGTCAATTTTTCCTTGTTTGCTACTACTTAATAGGTAAGAATTTCAGGTTTATTTATCTCAAAGGATTATGATATTTAGGTATGGATATCTCTCTACCATATTCATATGTGACTTTGTCTGCAAACAAGGCATAAGAACCAAAATCATACGTTTAGGTAACAATATAGCCAACCTGTCTACAAGGGCTCCGTTTGCTAAGCCTGGTTGTCAGCTGCCCTGCCGTAGGAGCACAGGAAGGGTGGAAGTCGCTATAATTCAGGGCCCTCTGGATACTTTGGATTGCAACTCCCATCAGCTCTACTCATAGCCAATGGCAAGGGACTATGGGAGCTACATCCCCAAATATCTGACAACGAATTTGCTCCCTGGAAGCACCCAACACACATCTTTCCAGATTAGGGGAAGTGATCAATCAACCACCAGCCAAGGAAACAAAAATTTTGCAAATTCATCACCAAGAAATAGTTGCTAAACATAGAATGTCAAGTTTAATAAGGTAGTAAAGAAGGAGATCTTTTAATTCTGCAACTAATTTTCCAGAATGTAAGCTCATTGATAATGCTATTACTGGTAACTAAATGGTAGCCTCCACACTATGTGGTCCAGTCCATTGGAAGCCATCCATCATCTATGTCTAGATGGAAGCCATCCATCAGCTATGCACGGTGGGTCATTTGGTGGATCTTGATAACCTTTCTGGCTATGCTGCCTAGCCAGAACACCCAATGGAGAAGATAGGTGGAATGTTCAAGCTTCTGGTAGCACATGGTAGATCCAGTGCACTGGGGTTGAAGAAAAATACCATACACATGCTTATTACAAACAAGTTGCCAGTGACTTACCTTATAGGTCTTTTTTATATGGCGACCCACCTATCTTCTGCTTTGTTGGAATTTCTCTACATGCTTTCTCTGCATGATCACAGACATCTTTTTCCCTGGCATAGTTGGGTTGACCAAGACCAAGCGGAGATTGTTAGCATAAAACACCAGGGGAGGGGCCAGGAGGGAGGAAAAAGACCTAAGAAAGGCCTCAGTTGGCATCAGAAAGGCACAAGAGTAGCCCCTGAATCCTATACAAGATGACTGAAGCAAGCACACCACTCCTTTCCACCTCCAAAACCTTACTTTTCTGCCTGTTTGAAGTTATGATTGACAAATGCTCAATTCACAAGATGCTCTTCAATTTTCATTACACTGAAAACTCACCTTTCACATGTGAAAGCTGAAGTCAGGCATGAGAAAGAATGTTTTATCAGCCTATAATGCAACTTCAAATAAATATATCTCCTATCTTTAGAAGGATGGGGTGGAAACTGTTTTGCTTCAAGCGGGACAACTTGGAGCAAACTCAAACCCAGGGGATTTTTCCACCAAGAATAAAAGCTTTGTTCAAGACTAGTTACATCTACACAGAGAGCTACAATTCACCCTGAAAGTTGAAGAGTGTGTTATGCTTGCTAGGAAGGCTGCGGGGGCCAGAGATAGCAAGTGGGAAGAAGAGAGAGAAGGAAGGTGCACATTTGCAAAAAGATGTACCATGGCCTACAGATATGTCCAATGTCATTTCACCCCTCAATAGGAAAGTGGCATTTTAGGGACACCCATCTAAAAAATGTTCTTTTGACAGCAGCATTTACAAGGCCAGGCAGTAAACGTTACCCTTCCATCCGGCCTTGGAGGTGTAATTACTGCTTTGTGATGACACACAGACATAACACGGATAACAACTCAACAGTTGTGAGCACAGGGTCACCGCCTCATTCAATTTTGGTTCCTTGGGACACACTTTGTGAGGCATTTTAACTCTTGTTTTACATTGCAACCCTTCTATTGGTTTCTGTGGGGGGTGGATTTGGTGGAGAGCAAAGTGACATATCATCCCCTGTATTCTAAAAACCTTTGCAATTGGGGTGGGGGACTGCATTTTTTCCCCCTGGCCCATTCCGGTGAGAAAAATTTGCTATGCTAGCCTTTGGCTAACATGGGAGGTAAAATGACAGGGCCTTCCCCATGAACAAAGGCTCTCTAGTTCCATCTGTTTAAGAAATGCCATGTTTCCTGGACATTCCTAATCCACTAATCCAAAGATCTAGGGGTGAGGATTGGCACTCATTACTTACAGTAATGGGTGGGTTATAGCTCAATGGCAAGGTATATGCTTGTATTATAAAACAGGGATGGGAAACTGCAGTCGGTTCCGGGGACAACTTTCTGAACCCAAGACCTCGAGGGGAGGGGGGCACACAAACTACTTTGCACACACACAAGAAGCCAGTCCACTTCCAGTTTTGGAAAAAAACGTCATTTTTTAAAGCTGAATAGTGCAGAGCAGACAGACACAGAAACACACACACACAATCTACAAGATGAATTGCTACTCCTTCCAGGAGAGGCAGTTCACTCCCTTTATGACAAGGGGAAATCTGGGTCAAGGGTCAGCCCCAAAAGCTCATTTCCCTATCATTGGTGTAGAAGGTTCTACATCCAGTTATTGTTTTTGTGCACATTTACTCTTCTGTTGCTCTTGCTGCAGTCATTCAATTATACAACACCCCTCCCCAAAAAAAGGGTTTTGAAGCAACTTAGAAAACCAAAGCCATACCTCACCTTAACCGGCAAAACCACCCAAGTATTCTTTGCCTAGGAAAACCCTATGAAATTCATGTGGTTACCTTAACTCAGCGGGCAACTTGCAGACACACACACACACACACCCTCCACTTTAAAAGGGATCTCTGGTGGCACAGCCTTTAATCTAGACTTCAGAGGGCTGTTGCTAAATAGACCAATTATCTAACACAGTAATAAAGAAAACTTCATACTTACTTAACCCTGATTTAAAAAAAAATGCAAAGGTATATGCACTTCTAAGTACACATATATCCAGAGGTTAATTGGATATAGGACTTGATTTGTTTTCTGTTGCCCTGGAATATGAGAATTTTAATGACAGTTCAGCAGAACTGTAGTTTAATAGTATGTGGGTTCAGAGAAAGGTACAAAGAGACATATATAGTTGAAATTAGGTGGTTTTTTAGTTACTGGATGAGAAACTGCCTCAGTCAAGTAAGTACAGATCTAATTTGTACTCATACAAATTATGAACTTCATCTTCTTAAGCCCCTATTTGTTAATGCTCTGGATAGATGTTTTTTTTAAAGAAAAAGTCTTCAAAGTACAAATACTGATTTCCACACCATCCATCTTTCACATTTCATCTAGTACCAGAAAATTGTAATCTCACTGTTAAACTGAGATTTAAGACAAGGCTTTCATTACTGACCCTCTGCTAAAACAATAAAAAAGCCCATACATGTGAAGGAGAGCGAAGGAATTCATATATATACGTTCTAATTCCAGGCCTGCAGAGTGAGAGAAAGATGTACAGACAACACATTCGTTCCACTACTAGTTACTCTTGGCCCATTTAGCTGGAATGGAACTCTTCACACTTTATGAACTGTGCAGTTTAATCCATCATCCCATTGGAAAGACTATTTAATAGGCCCAGAGGGGTATTTCTTTTGTCAAGCGTAAACAACAGAGAAGTGCAAGGAAGAAGTGGCACCAGCCATCACAAGGAAAGCAGAAACCAACATCAGAAGTTTTATCGATGGTACCCATTACCATTATTTTCAAGATCAGACATTAATCAAAATATAGCAGGTTTTAAAGATCATCTACAAACTAGTTAACATAGCTATTTCCTTCCCAGGCTTGGATCCAGCAAGTTAATATCTAGGTGCAACTCCTGGTTGTGCCAGCAGTTGGACAAGGAGTTTGTGTCATCTGAACGGTAAAGACAAACAGCAGCTGGTGAAAAGGGGCATTCTGCATACCTCTCCAAGAAAGATTGTACTAGTAGGAAGTTCTGGAGAGAGCCAAAGTTGAGAGTTGAGGGTGTCCTCAAAGCCATGGCACTGTAAGAGAGGTGGCTTGAAAATTGCCCCTTAAGACTGTAAGGAATTTTCTTTTTCTTCTTCTTCTGAGGTTATTTTGATACTTTGATATGCTGTTACTACACACTTTTTACTGAATTCTAAATGATCATATACTGACCAGCAGCCCTGGTTGTTAAATCAAAGCTTCAGAATTGTTTCTAAGAACTCTCATTACAGAGTTTCAGGTAGTCCTGTTATAAAATAGGTGAATAGAGAGGAAGAGTTACACTTCTGTTCTGGAACTTCACTTTTGTTTTGTTGCCTGTGGTCAGGAGACCTTTTCAGATGCTGACAAACTGCTATCTTGGCACGTGCTGTTCTGCCTTCCAGCATATCCTGTAATAACTCTCCAAGCTGAGCAAAGCAACTCTCTTAATTTCACATCAACAATTCTGTCCAGATTTACTTACAATTTCAATGAAGAACTGCAATTTCTTTGTAATTAGTATCTGACCAGCTGCCCAATGAACAAATAGCAATATGTGTTGAAGGATGTTAGACTGCCTGCTTGTTATGCCATATAGCAATGATCTGTGACAATTCATTAAAAAAAGGGGGAAAAGTTAGCATTGGATCTCCTACCACTGCCAGGCCAGCTGGTGTGTAAAAAATACTTTATACCAAGGGTACTGTAAAGGGTACATAATTTTGTTTTTTTAATCATTCCATGAGCTTCTCTAAAAAGGAAACAGAACTGTTTATTAAAGCAACCAGTAATGATCCAACTCAGAATCCTACTCACTGATAGCAAACTCAGCTGGTGTGATCCATATGTAGTCAAAAGGGCTCCTTTCATGGTATCAGAAAGACTTCTAAAGAATTCTTTAGAAAAAGCCTACATAAGAATGCTCCCCCGCTCCTCAGAAAAAAAAATCCTGTCTCAAGAACTCTGTGCACGTTCAGTGGGCTGGAACACTGACTGTTGGGAGGTTGTGGGAAGAGGAATATGATGGGATATGCCTAAAGACAGCACATCTGAGACTGTCAGTTGTATCATTTGAACAAGATGCAGTCAGTACCTAATAGAAACTAAGTGTCATGATGACAGATTTTACTGTCAGGTGTATCTCATCTAATAAACAAATACAATATTGCCCTGCTGGAAAGGAGGTGGGGAAGAGTTAAATGCAAAGCAAGCAGCTTTTCTCGCCATGCATATCTCAAAAGGAAGTTACACACAGGACGTGCATTTCCAAATAGGAACTAGCAACCACTGCAGGATGAAGTATTTGATGGAATCTACCAATACACTTCGGACAAGGAATAAAGATGCTGTGTCAGGCAAATATTGGAAAGTATCTATCATTTTTCTGAACATCTGTCCCTCCTGTGCTTTAGGTTCTCGATAGCAATGCTTAGCTAAAAGTTGTCTCAAACATAATGGCATAATGGAAACAAAAATGGCATAATGGAAACAAAAATGCTAAATCTTCCAAGTAACTGTCAGCACCAGAACACTGACAAACTTGTGCAGGACAGACAAGACTTCAATACAGGACCTATGGACAAGGAAGACTATACACTGTTAGACGGAAGTGGCCAAGCAAGTGTTTGAGACCTTCTGGCTGTCATGGGAATAAACAGAATACAAGACGACTAGATAAATAATTCACAAAGTAGTTTTAAAAAGAGGGAAACCAATGGCCACACGTCTTCATCCTCCTCTTTCATGATGTTTTCAATATGGCAAAGACACATTCTGAAACACAGCCAACAGGCTCTCCCCTTACTTCTTCCCATGAGTCCAGTAATACATCCATCCAACGACCTACAGGGTAATGGAAGTAATGTAAATCCATATAGCAAAATCAACATTCTCTGCTGGGAACACAAGTTGAGACTCAACTGACAGGTAACTACAACATAAACAAGATAAAAGGCACACAGATATGGCAACCAGATTATTTTAATGTAGTCTTTTCTTTTAAATTAAACTTCAAATTTAAATATATCATCGTGTATGTTTAAAATCTGTAAACATTACAAAGTCTTTTGCAATCAGCTCTTTCCCCCTTGAGTTTCTGAACTGCTGGTTTCACTTGTGAAATCATAAAACCAGTGCTATTGTAAAGCTGCAGGCACTTCATTCCACACATCTGCCATCTGGAGACCACTTGAGATGGAGCCAAAGTACACAAGCACACACACATGAAGGTGTTCCGACACTCCATCCAGGCAAAGCAATCTCTCGGTGGTGGCATTTTGTGCTGTGCTGAAGTGGATGGTCTGATCAAAAGAATTCAGCACAACACAGAGGAGAAAGGGTGTGTAAAACAAACATCTTATTGAGAAGTGCTGGGCATGTTGCTTTGTTTGCGCATTCAGACAAAAAGCCTTTCCTCGCTTGTCCCTTTTATCTAGTAACTCTGCTATTGATCTATTTCTCCCTTTAAATGTGCCGGAGCACTCAGGTGTTCAATGGCTCTTTTGAAAATGAGGATTAAACAAGTCTATTGATTTGGTGAGCAAGGCCAGGGACAACACACAGTTCACAGGAGTCACCACTGGCTTGCCACTTCAGCTAAGGAGAGTTTGTCCAGCCTTTTCCATTTGCTGTAGATATTACGATCTCTCCTTCTCCTGGCAAAAAAAGCCAAGGCAACAAGAACAACCCAAAGGTTCAAAAGCAGGTCCTGATGAGAACGAGACAAAAGTGTGCCAGTGCACAAGCCCCCCAAGTTTCTCATTTTGCTAAAACAGACGCTTTCTCCTTAAAGCTGCCTCATTTATTTAAAGTTTGCTATTTTTCTGAAACTGAGAGACCAAGGCGAGGACCTGCTCCGAGGCCTTGATCTGCTTCGTTCCAAGGTAAGCAGCACTGTTGTTAGGCGTGTCCTCTAAGAAGTAGCGATAGTTCACCATCATGCCACAAGAGGCAGAGAGACCACGGGGGCTCGTGTCAGCCATCCAGTTCAGACGCCACAACACAGCGCCATTCTGAAGGTGGAAGTTTGCCACGGGGTTAAGGGCATAGCCACGGTGCTTCTCCCCATACAGGTACCAGGCACACAGCCTCATCAGAGGCTGCTGTAACACACGGACCAGTCTTTCTGACCTCACCCACTCATTGTTCATTAACAGACGTTTTAGAATTTCAACAGTGGGGTCCCCCGTGATCTCAGAGATTTCTTGATACTCAGGATCCGTGAAGGGGCTGCTTCTGCCTGTTTCCTTGGATTGTGAGGAAAAGAGTCCGACAAGCCATTTGGTGAAGCCCGGAATTGGAGACAGAGTAGAGAAGACTTTGATCTGGGGAAATTCCATCTGCATTTTTTTCCATAAAAAGAAAAGAAAAAGAAAGTCACACTGTTTGATTATTTGTTCAGCTAGAAAATGACTACAATCAAAAGAACTGAAGCAAAAAAAAAAAAAAAGCCAGAAATTCATCAGAACATATTTTGTAAAATCAGCAAGGACAACGGGGTTTGAAACTGATTACCTTCACTAGTGAACAGGACAATATCCTCAGTGCATGCTGTTATTCGAGTTTTATTCCTTTTCGTAGCTATATTTCAGAGCACATTTGAAAGACATGCCTACCCAGGTAGGAAAACATTTAGGCTTAGACTCCCTTGTTTCTCATTTTTGCCTAATGAAATAAATATCCCCTGCCCAACATATCAAGCTTTCAAGATTCAGAGGCTGAGGTAGTAAATTAAACTCCCAGCAGGGTAGTTTCCAAACCATAAAACCATGATCAACCATTCTCACAGATAATAGACGCAACTCCAAGGATTTGGGAACAGCAAATTCACATCAGGCCCTTGGAAAATAGAGGTAAGTGACAGAAGTGTGATCAAAAAAACAAAAAAAGAAAAAGTCACTGAGAACTTTGGGAACTAAGAAAGGGACATTTAGCTTCAAAAGGCAAGCCATGCTACCTCTTGCAAAGACAAAAGTCCTTTCTTTCTCTAGCTTCTTGGTTGCAAATGTAAAGAAAAATAGGAGAATAGCTTTTTCCTTGCAAACTGAGCCTTGAATTTGAGAAATGTAGTGACTACACATTTTGTAAAGAGAGATATGACTTCTTCCATTTAGCATGCACTAAGTGTTTGTAAGCTAAAGGTGAGTGGGAAACATTGGAACCACTTTGAGAATAAACTTATCTTGGTCCTGCCAAAGTAGATACTAAAACAAGCAGCATCTAAATATCTGTGACAATTAAATTTCTAGCCTCCTATGGAGTCTAGAAAGGCTCTTTGCTGTCCTTCAGCAGGCAAAGACTTTTCTATCCCAACAGGCTTATAGAAACTGACTACTTTTTCAAGAAAGGGCTTTTAGTAAGGTGCTGTAATTTTAACTGCTTTTTATTTTGCTTTTCTAACACATGTTAAATGTTACTGGCAATGTGGATTGCATTTAACGATAATAGTTTGTTTTGTCAATACTGTACCCATTTTAAATTGTAAGCCACCTTGACTCAAAGTGAAGAAACAAATAAAAGACAATAATTTTCTATCACATTCAGGGGTACTTGACAAAAATTAAATGACCAAAGAAATGCCAAGGTTCTCATCTTCTGATGAGTTGAGCAGCGGAGAGGCCATCTCTCTATCCACCAGGCTTCAAAAACCATCCTCAGCATGTCTTGCTTTCGGCCAGCAGGATAGAAAAGTTCTGCTGTTTAGACTCCATTTTTTGGCGGCCTGTTTCCTCCTGGAGTTTTTGCCTACATGTGGCTTGTAGAACCTAATATATCTTTTTTTAAAAAGGTGCTATTTCTATTTATTTAAGCAAACAAAAAAAAGCAAACCTTGGTATCATTTATTAAGGAAAAACCTGTTGATGGAGGGCGGTGGGGGGAGGAGCATGAGGAGAAATGAGGGAACAGAATAAAAAAGCAATCATGTGCTCCTTTTTTATTTTAAGGAATGACAAGACAAATTGGCAAAACGACCCAGTTTTTGTAGTATCTCATATCTGATGAATGGCTGAGTTTAGAAGCTTATCTTATGTGGCCAGTTCCTGAAGAAAATAATAAATAGATGCAGTAAAGCATGGCCATTTATGCTCCTGCTAAATTGATGTGCTACTTTCCAGGGCTGCTGGTAGAGATCTGTTAATGTTTATTTCCTTGTCAGAAGCTCACACACCATTAAGAAGCAGATGCTGGTTTTATTTTGTTGCTGCTTCTGCAGAAGGCTGCAGGTTCCTTTCTATTATCGGTGACTCATCTAAAACAGTGGTGCATTACATTAGCCAAGCCAAAGGGGGGAGCAATGTCCTTATTTTTCACTCAGGAAGAAAAGAAAGACTATACTGCAAAGTTTTCCTGAGTGTTACAGATTAAGGCAGTAATCACCACCAGCGCTTCCAGAGAAAAATTCTTCCTTAAAGTAAGCCTCCTTGCTACTCCCACCCTGCACACTGCAAAGATTAGTATGCAGTATCTTATGGAATTGCTCAAGATTAAAATTTATTGTGGCCTAAGCTTTCATAGGATAGAGCCCACTTTGTTGGAGGCGCTGCAAAGTTTTAAGCTCATTTCTGCTGATGCCTGGGAAAGAGAATCAAGATTTGCGGTCTGCTGTCACACACAAAACCATTTTCAGAAATGACTGCATGCTCCCAGTGCTGGGCATTGTGATTTAACAGCATGACTTGTTAATAGGTGATGCTTTGCAGCTACTTTTATGAAGAGTGACAGCCAAGATATGGTTTCTGAGGCTAGAGTGGCATTTACATGCAGAAGTGCACTCTGAGTTAAGCAAAGGGAAAGTTAGACAGAAGAAACGAGAAGTTTTCCACTGAAGGATTGCCAAGACTTTAAGAAATATAGTACCGGGGTAACCCTGTTCATTTTGCAGCTTAAGTAGATGCCTGTTTTTACTAATTTTGAGGCCACACAAAAAGCTCCATTAAAAAATGATTTAATGCTTTGTATGATCATTTTTCTAGGGCTTATTTTGTGCTCCATGTTAATGACAGTGGGCATCTTTGTGAAAAGGAATGTGTTTTTCTTGTTTGATGCTATCTTTTCTCAAGCCTCCTCCAAAACTACTTTGTCAGAAAAAGTTCTAAAAAATCCAGTGTACAAAGACAAGTGTGTAAGTATTCTGGGGCTGTATCGTGTTACAGTTTTGAGCTATGTTACTTATTTTCTGCTGTCAAAGAAAGGGTTTTGTGGGGGTATCCAGCCATGTATGTAAACAGGCAAAGACTAGGAATTTGTCATAGATGAGTTCCTGAAGAAAAAAAGAAAGCTGAAATAGGTCAAGGGGCAAGATATTTGTCCCCAACTCAGTTCTTATCTAACAGTCTTACTGGGGGTTAATCTGGCCGTAGAGGAAAGTCTGGTTGCAATCTTGCATCAGCTTGGCAGTTTGATGCTCTGATGATGCCTGTGTGTGTTTGCCTGGATGCCAAAAAAATCCCTTCCTGGCCACTCAAAAAGTAAATGGTAACAATAAATGGTTATTATGGAAGATGCAATGGCAGCAGGAAGACAGGTTGCATGACTAGAGAGCCCTTCCATGAAGGAGGTCCTGGATACCTCCTTCTGCAATGCCCATTTTAGTCTCAGCACCTCCAGAAGAACTGCGCTGCACTGCTTGCTTTGCTACTGTCTACCTCAGAATGGAGTTTGTGGATTGCAAGTTATCGAGAGCATGACAACATATACCCCAAGAGCTCTAATAGTTAAAATTTACGCCTCTGCCTTTCAAAGGCTTAGAAAGCAGGTCTTCTTACATTCTGACACATCCACAACTGCAATAATTTAACATGTTCTTTTTCTTAGGAAATTAAAAGTTACAGAAGCTTGAAATTAAGTGATTTGGAATTAATCAAATAGATGAGAGAAAACAAAGCAAATAATGATATATCTTATTTTCCCTACATTGTTTATTCCCCAAAGGATATTTGTGATCCAGCCATGAGAAATGTATTACAACACATTAATATCTATGGGAATGAACCAGAGCAAATGGAGCAGTACCAAGTAATTTAGTCTGGCATTTAAATGAGCAGGTTGCACTTTTAATAAAGGAAATTCTTAAGTGTCTGATCTAAAGTTAAGGCATACCTTGCTCGCCAAATGAATTCCTCCTTGAACTTGTATCAAACGGGGGGGGGCTACAAAACATTTAGTTTAGGTGTTTCTGAGAGGAAACTAGATTCACACAATGGCAGGTGCAGAGGAAAGGTCACAGAGGGATTTTCACATTGAATACACATGTGATGTAAGTGATTTCACAACAGGACTCCCAGGGAGCAAATTATTATGCCCCAGAACACAATTTTTCAGGATATGCTACTTAAAATTGTACCACACTAAAGATCTTTTGAAATGTCACATAGGTAAATTGAAATGAAAGTCACCTTGTGGCTTCTTCTCTGCATGAATCAGTTCTAAGTAGTCTCTGAACAGGAGGATCTCAACAAAATGTTGAGAAGCTACTGCTTTTTTAAACGAAACATCCCTTCATATGGAGGTTCTGGGGGATTTGTTTTCTAGGGGTTTCTAAATGTGTCATGAGAAGAGGTTGGAGGATTTTTTTTCCCGTGCAAAAACACTCATCAGTAAAACTTCATCCTGCTCATAAGATATAGTTATATATTAGGTTCATTACGTCATTATGAAGTCAACTAGCCTACACTTGCATGCCTGTGAATTGTGCTCTCGCCATCAATTCCCTCCTCAGTGGAAAAAAGAGTGACATTTTTCTTATAAATCACTAAAATTATCCCATAATGATGAAATTACTTAAGATCCTCATTGCATAATATAATGTATTTCAGCAATATAAATATTAGATTCCAGAATATACTGAGGTGGTTGGACTTTGGTTATACCATGAGAAGACGTGACTCACTAGAAAGGACAGTAAGGTTTGATTAAGGTAGAAGTCAGAAGGAAAAGAGAAGGACTGCATTACAGATGGATGGACACAATCAAGGAAGACTCATCCCTGAATCTGCAAGACTTGAGCAGGGGGGCTGTGTACAGGGTGACTTGGGGATCTCTCATTACCAGGGTTGCCGTAAGTTGAAGTTGACTTGACAGAAGTTAACAACAACATTTCCTTTGTACATTGTTTTAAACACTTTAAATGAATAGTAACTAATATCCAGGCTGTAACTTTTGTATATACCTGCAGTTCCTTAACAACTCGCTTGATAAGGTAAGTCCCCAGCTCCACACCCTGTAGACCCTGTTGAGTCAAACTGATTGAATAGAAAATTGCTGTGGTGATTTTGTTCATATCCTCTGCTTCTACAGAAGGAGGCTCTTTCACGATGGCCTACAGAAGAATTAACATGATTAGTAACAGTTTCATATTCTCCAACTATATGTATCCAACATGGGCCACAATTTTGTGCGCTAAATGATTTATTCTGCATACACAGCTGGGTTTTTGACTCCTTTTCAATTGGATAATCATCCTCCAGATCCTGTTTGACGCATGTTGGTGTTCCCAAAGCAGCTTGTGATGCTTTGGGAACACCAAAGAGAAGCATCAAAGTTTGACTGGACACATGAACGTTTGTAAGCTTGCCCAAATCAGGTCTCAAGAATGTGGGCAGGCTGTTGTTATTTTGACTACCAGTTTCACCAAGAAAAAGTTAAATTGCTGTAAGTTATGAGCAGCATTCTTATCCCCAACACTGTGTAGTTCTGAAGGGTCAGCTATTTAATTCTTCGCTACTTTGGCTGAACCTAGGCATCACACCACACCACTATTTGAACAAACCATGCTTTAGAGGTGCATGTTTTGCTTTTATTCTTCCCAGCTCTTTCACCCAAACATGCAACTTGCCTCCAGAAGCAGAAGAACAGCTCTAACTATGGTTTGCCAATTCAAGTATCACACACTATCCTAAAATACAGATAGGATGAAAAACAGTATAGAAAAGTTTCTAATATTTCATAACTAGCAGAAGAAAACTCACAATGGACTATAATTTCCAAAACTGATTAATCAACTATTCTTGGATATCATGTGATTTTTTTTTTCTTAACCACAATTGGTATTATTTCAGAATTGTACTATCATGCTATGGATGGTACTAAAAAATTTTCTGAAGTACAAGGAAAAATTGCATTTCTAAAGATAACATTCTCTGCTCTCATGTCAGATGTCTAGGAAATAAAAGGATAAGTGGAAGTCCTTATCCTTCTTAATCTTACATTAGATTTTTTTTAATTCAGGAACTGTTCTTTCCATCTAATGCCAGAATGGCTTCTATTGATTTGCTTCACCAGAGCCAAAGTCTGATGAAGGCCTTACAATATAGAGACTATGTGAGGAACTCACTGCTCTCTTCCAACAAAGAACCTGGTAAGCCTCAAGCTAAAAAGATTTGAATTTCTAGGGGGCCTTTTTTTATTCTTCAGTGGCAAATCAAATCTTACACTGTACTTTTTGCTGGTGGTGATCCAGGGAGCCCAAAGACACTAGGCCTTAGGAGCTTAATTTGATAGTGTGTGTGCCATTCCTTTCATGCTAAGGATAACTATGTGATACTAACATTCTTCTCCTCCTCTGTGTCCCCTGCATGTTTTGAAACATCTTTGCCTAAACAAAGAAGCTTTGGTTTCAAAAATGCACACCTTTTTCTTCTTCTTAAGCTTACAAAGGCAATGCCGCAAAATGGACTTTGGAATAGATAGGAAGTACAACTGTGACAGTTGAGTAAGCAGAGCACAAAGGCAGCATGGAAGCTGCACAAATGTTATTTCTCTTACGCCAGAAATAAGTATGTATGTATAGGCACATATGCAGGTACAAGACGGCTATTAGGTATTTTTAAGGGGAAGTACTTTTTCTAGTGAATGAAAAGCTTCATTAAAATATCAGATGCAATCACAAGGACACATGCACTCTGAGAGGAGGGGGAACACTGTCTGGCAATGCATAACTATTTTCTAGTCTTCCAGGGGACTGTTTCAAAATTCTGGGCAACTACAAACGAGCTCTGATCTATAACAAATCTGCAAACAAAATTCAAAATGACATCTTCTGCCACAAGTGACATCAATCAACTCTACCTGGATGCTGCTGGAAATCTCATCTGTAAGCGCAACATGCAGAACAACCAATGGCTCTCCGGGAATTGCACAATGGGCAAAGTAGTAGCACCTTCTATATGACCCAACTCGGCGCTTCATATCCATCCAGTTTCTAACAGGATGCACAGCTTCACTGCTATAAAAATGGTGAACAAAATAATTACATTTAAACACAGCGTGTAGGTATTTGGTTGCTCCTTCATATTACGGTTCCCTTCTTTATGTATTTTGCTAACAGAACAGCAGTGTAATCTTGAATCTGCACATGTACCCACATGTGACCCCAGAACTGCTTGAACTAAAAACATACATACACATCCCCAAAAAATTCAGCACTTACTCACTAATCTTCTGAAGTATTTCACAAGGTGACTGCCACGTAACCCGTTCCAGGTTTAGGAAGCCTGTGGAAAACCATTCTGACAGCATGTTCTTTAGCACCCCATTCATTTCCTAGAAATAGAAAAAGAAGAAAACTGCTTCTCAACAATTCAGCAGATTGTAAGCAGATACTATGACTACAAGAAGGGATTTTTCTATACCTATCTTTTCAGCACTAAGTCCCACCAAGTTCACTCGGCCTTAATCCCAGGCTAAGCACGTACAGAATTTCATTCCAGTCTCTTATGATAATCAACATAAATTATGAAGTCAAGTCTTCTATGTGTTCCCTGAATAATTTTTTTAAAATTTTATTTCTATACTGTTTTCCAGCCATTCCCAAAGTAGTCCACACTAAAATCTCACATTAGAGTTGTATACAACCCAGCAATGATCAACAGAATTAAAGCCACAGATTAAAGAGCCCAAAGTTCAAGGAAAATAAAGAGTACCCTAGAGGCACTAGCTCCCATCTGATCTTGGAAGCTTAGCAGCGCCAGCTCTGGTTAGTACTTGCATGGGAGATCTTCAAAAGACACCAGGTGCTGTAGGTAGACCTATCATGGGTTTTTGGGGGAGGCTTGGAGTGTGTGATGTGCCCAAGGTCACCCAGTGGGTTTCCATGGCCATGCAGAGAACCAAATCATGGGCTCCAGGGTTGTACTCTAATGCTCAAAACAGTACACCATGGTAGCTTTCTGTTAGCAACAAACATAGCCATAATCTGTGCTACACATGCAGTTGTAATTCTTTTGACTATGCGCAATGACTGTATTGAACTGATGGCTATGCAAGAAGAGGTGCACGTATGGGACTACTGCGCATGTGGTAGAGAATTAAAGTAGACAGAGCAGTGTATGAATGCTCATTATGATTACCTTTGTACTTGACACACTGCACAATGGTTTGTCAGCCTTGCACCCTGACCACAAAAGTTATGATGCGTTAGCATTCAGTACAGGCATTATATAATGGAACTCCTATGGCACACATTTATGCTATGCTGAAGCAATGTAGAATCTTGGCCTCCATCTATGCACACACGTATACATATATCTCCAGGAGCCTTATGGCAGATGCATACGGTAAATCACTGAAAGCAATAACATATAACTGTCTTTAAGACTGTTTAAATCTTACATAATGGCCTTTCCACAAAGGAAAAAAAGGAGCAAGAACAGTTTGATTTCTACGCTAGAGCTTCTCAAGTGCTGCTTGGGGAGTCTTCTAGCCCATTGCAGCCACCATCTGATAACGTGCTCTGCTGTGCCATTTAAAGCCAATGCAGGATCAAGCAAAATTACTGCTCCCACCTGACACATGTGTGGAATACAGCGGTGGCAGGGAGGAGATGAAGAGAACCTGTAGAGATCTTAGCCCTGCCCATGCTGATGAAACCACATGGTATGGTGTAGGACCTTGACAGATACTTTTATAACTGCCTCTGGTATAACAAAAGACTTTTTTTCCTCCTGTTGTAGAGGATGCAAGCAGAGTTAAAAGTTAAAAACCCCATACAAAGTGCCTATTTACAGAAATAAAGGCACCAACGAGAACTGTAGTAAGTGACAGCTGCTGCAAGATATCACTCTTGCCAAAGTCAGATGGAGAACCATTGCTCTACAGGGATATCAGCTGCTAAAAGTTTACCATCAATGCAGTTCAACCTCTTGGGGAAAGGATTTTTTTTTCAAAGCTTGTCTTGGTACTTGATACTCCTGCTTGTCTTGGTACTTGAATTTGCTGGAATTTATGGCTACACAGAATGACCTTGGGAGCATTTTCTACTGCAGTCAGTTAATGGCTTTCCAAAGAAACCACTGGAGTTTAATTCTCTGGCACTGCATTGCTGTATGTAGAGTGTGTGTGTGTATACACACCTTCAAGTTGCCTGTCAACTTATTGCAGCTTAAGTAGATTAAAATAAACTTGACTGAGAAGGGGAGGGAGTATAATCATAACAGTAAATGAAAAATACTGGAGATACACCAATGACCTCAAGGCAAAGATAAACAAAGCAGAGCTTACAGTCCTTCGTGGTTTTACAATTAATATTTCCTCTCTTCTTGTATAATTAAGTTGCCAGCAATAGAGAGCAAATGCTTAACATTCTCTGAAACATTAAATGGCTAAACTAAGTGTTTGTAAATTGAATAGGAAAAAAAGATAAAAGAAAACAGTTTTTATATTCATCTGCACTGATCTCAGTTTAAGCAAATAAATATACCAGAGCTTTTTGTTGCAAAAGGCAACAATTCAGCCAGGAGGCATTCAGCGGATGAGAGCTCTGTGTAAGCAAACTTCCACAGGACAACCCTCCTCCACTTGCAGCTTTATTGGAAAAGGAGCAGCATATTAACATTTTCATGAACTGTGATCTCAGAACAATCTCAGCAAAGCACAGAAGTCTGCCATAATGCTCTTACAAGAATAAAAACTGAAGTACTTAAAGGCACACATCAAAGAGAGTTCTCTCGGCCAAGGTAATTACTTCCAAAAGTAGAAAATGAAAGCTTTTATTTCATAAAACAACATTTTATCCTTTAATACACTATACTACTAGATTAGTACATTGGCTCCAAGAATCATATACACCACAGACATCTCATTCTACAGTAATCCACTCATGGTGTTAATTTCCTTAGTTCTTTCTCCCAAGAAAAAGAATCCTTACTGAAACAAAATGTCCTGATTCTAAGAGCTTCATTCATAGAATCACACAGGTTTTGCTTTTCATACCTTAATTTATACTGTATTTCACAGTAATAGAAGGATATCACCACATAATTGTCGTTGTTAACCTCTCCATTACCAGCACTACCATTTTAGAATAGGTGAAGTTATTCACGCCTCAACTTACCTTAAAAAGAAAAGGGGGGTTGCAATCTTCGTAAATTCTAAATACGAATCAGAAGAAATGTTTGTAGATTCGAATGGACATTTCATTGGCATAGAAGTGAACCTTGACGGGACGAAAATCTTGGTAGTGGGGATATATTCCCCACTAGAAGGTAAAAACAAATTTTACAAGAAGCTAGAATTTGAAATGTTAAAATACTCCCAGGAAAGAGACCAACTGAATTTACTTCTTCTAGGAGATATGAACGCTGTTATCAATCCCATTACGGACAGATCTTCACAGACATTGGGGAAGAAACCGCAAGGGAAACTCCCTAAGAGTTTTTTTCATCTAATGGATAACTTCATATTGATAGATGTGTGGACTCATAAATATGGAAATGCGAAAGGATTTACCTTCCAATCTGACGCGCACAAATCGATGTCGAGAATAGACATGTTCTTAATTTCAAAACATTTGCACACATCTATCAAAGAGATGGAAATTTTTCCGAAATACCTATCTGACCATAACTTGATACAACTAAAACTTCATACTAAACGATCCAGCTTTACCTGGAAGTTAAATGACTCGATACTCCAACAAGAAATATATTTACAACAAGCAAAGCAGGTGATGAAAAATTACTTTCAAGAGAATATTAATGGAGAAACGTCAATGAAAACCATCTGGGATGCTGGCAAAGCGGTTATTAGAGGTCATATAATTAAATGGGGAGCAGAATGGAAAAAAACCAGAGAGGCAAGAGAGTTGGAGATACAAAAGAAACTTCTGATAAAAGAGGAAGAACTGAGGAACGATCCGACAAATGATAATCTGAATAAGCAAATCAAAATCTTACAGGAACAATTAAACAAAGAAAATCTGATTCAATTGGAGAAAAAACTCCACAGGATAAAACAAAAACACTTCGAGAACGCTAATAAGCCAGGAAAATTGTTAGCGTACAAACTAAGGAAAGAAAGAGAAAGAAAACAAATAACGGAAATCAAATATGATGGCAAGGTATATTCAGATTATAAGGCGATACAAAGAATACTTGTCAAATTTTATTCAGAACTCTATAATCAAGAGACGGTGGACGCTAACAGAAAAGAACAGTTGAAAATGTATTTGGACACTAAAAAGATTAAGAAATTAACTGAAGAACAGAAAAATATGTTGAATTCCACATTTACCGTGGCTGAGATTACTCAGGCTATCCGGAGGTTGAAGATTTCTAAAGCTCCAGGTCCCGATGGATTCACTGCCTTTTTCTACAAAGCATTAGAAGACGAATTACTTTTACCATTGCAACAGACTATGAACGAGATTTGGCTGAAAGGGAAACCGGAGACATGGAACTACGCCAATATAACTTTAATCCCAAAGGAAACGAAAGATACTGGAAACCCTGGAAATTATAGACCTATCTCTCTCCTCAATGTAGATTACAAGATTTTCGCTTCGATATTAGCAGAGAGATTGAAGAAACTTTTACAAGAACTTGTTCATGAAGACCAAAATGGGTTTCTTCCAAACAGATTAATAAGAAATAATGTTAGAACAGTCATAAATATGATTGAATATTTCGAAAAACATAACGAAAAGAAACTTGCAATGCTTTTTATAGACTTTGAAAAGGCGTTTGACAATATAAGATGGGACTTTATGATGGAAGTACTTCAAAGAATGAACTGTGGTCAAGGATTTATAAAGATAATTAAGCAAATTTATTCCAACCAATTCGCATCCTTGATTGTTAATGGAGAGAAAACTAAAATCTTCAGTATTAAAAAAGGGACAAGACAAGGGTGTCCCCTGTCGCCGCTACTATTTATACTTTCATTAGAAGTATTATTAACTGAAATAAGGGAAGATACAAAAATAAAAGGAGTGAAAATCAGAGGGCACGAATTTAAACTAAAGGCTTATGCGGATGATTTGGTTGTTTTCTTGGAAGACCCTCAGGAAAACATTAATAAACTATTGGACAAACTTGAAGAATTTGAAAGAATAGCTGGTTTGAAAATTAATAAAACAAAAACGAAGATATTGATGAAAAACATTGGGATGAAAGAAGAGAAGAACCTGCTAGAAATCTCTGGTTTTAAGTCTGATAAAAAAATAAGATACTTGGGCATACAACTTTCTAAACATAACATTGAACTCTTTGAAAATAACTATAAAAAAGTATGGAGTGAAATTCAGGAAAATATTCAAAAGTGGAATAAACTCAACCTTTCATTGCTAGGACGTGTTGCTGTGATAAAGATGAATGTGCTGCCAAGAATGAGTTTTCTCTTTCAGAACATACCGGTAATAACAAACAATAAATGCTTCGCGACTTGGCATAAAGAAATCACCAAATTTATTTGGGGTGGCAAGAAACCAAGAGTCAAATGGAGATATCTGACTGAATCCAAATTAAAAGGTGGATGTGCACTCCCAGATTTGAAGATTTATTATCAAGCAGCAGGACTATCCTGGATAGCAGATTGGATGACTCTACAAAATGAAAGAACTTTGACTTTAGAAGGTGCCGATAACAAGTTCGGCTGGCATGCATACCTTTGGTATGGAAAAGAGAAAGCCGACAGAGACTTTACAAATCATTATATAAGGAAGTCTTTGCTATCTATCTGGAATAAATTTAAGGCTAGAACATATCTTAAAATTCCTCAATGGATCTCTCCACATGAGGCCCTTTATGGTAGGTGGAGGCATTCACAAGAGAAATGGATTCGATATAGAGATATTATTATGGAGGAAGATGGCTTTAAATTAAAGGATAGATTACAGTTGGAACAAGAAGGTTTTCCAAGTCAATGGTTTTTACATAGACAGTTATACGAAAGATTCAAAATGGACTTGAAACTGGAGGGGTTTCTTGGAAGAGTGGAAAGAAATGATTTTGAAATAGCAATCTTTGACCGACCTCAACATTTGATGTCTCAACTATATAAATTATTATTGAACAGAGAATTAGAAACCGAGATGGTTAAACCAACTATGTTGAAATGGGCAGAAAATACAGGGAGAACGATTTCGCTTGATGAATGGGAAGCAAGTTGGAGAAGAGCACAGAAATTTACAGCTTCTCAAAATCTCAAAGAAAACCATCTAAAGATGTTTCATAGATGGTACATAAGTCCATCCAAATTAAATAAAATGTACAACACTGGAAAAAAAAGACTGCTGGAAGTGTGGAGAGAAAGAGGGTACCTTTTATCATCTTTGGTGGACGTGTAAATCTGCAAAAATATATTGGAAAGAGGTCAATAAGGTCATGGAAGAAATACTTGAAATTAAAATACCTTTTCTTCCAGAACTGTACCTTCTTAACATAATTCCAGATATACATCAGTTAACTGTAAAAAATAGATGGAAAATAGTGATATACATGATTACAGCGGCTAGAATTGAATACGCATACCACTGGAAAAATCAGCAAGTACCAAAGGTGGAAGACTGGTTGGTTCGTCTACAAGATATGATGAATTGTGACTATCTGTCTAAATTAATGAAAGACAAAAAAAAACTATATATGAGACAGAATGGCGTTCTGTTGTGAATTTTCTAAAGAAAAGATATAATGATGCAATTATAATTGACATTAAGGATAGCGAAGCTGCGCAACGGATTGCGTGAACAAACTAACCCCTTTGAGAGAGGGGGGAGAAAAATAAAAATAAAAACAAAATAAATAATACAATATAAATAATATAAATTAATAAATGATCCAACTTAAAAGCAAAAATAGACATTGTTCAGAAATATTTATAAATGATTAGAACAATAATTAAATCAAGTTTAGAAAGTTTAAAATTGTTGTCTTGTGTATTAAAGGGGAGATATAGAGGTACAGTAAGAATGAGATGTTTATTCTATAATAAACCGACAAGGATAAGTAGGAAGTTTTGTAAATAATATAGGTGAAATACTTATAGTCAGAAAGTAGAAGAATTGTATGGCTGACAAAATGTTTAATTAGTATTGGGAGAAGACCAATGTATATATCCATGACTTTTCTTTGGTAAGCAATGTAAGAAATTCATAGAGAATATGTATTGTATTAACAGTCTTGTATGTCATACTTTTATTATATTTTTAATAAAACGATTTAAAAAAAAAGAATAGGTGAAGTTATGAAAACGCAAGTTTGGCACAGTCCTTCCTGTATATGAACAATAACTGGAACTCAACCAGTTGCACGTAGCCCTAACCCAACCCAAAAATGGAATAATGTTCACATTTACCTTGCAAAAGAAAAGAAAGAACAGGCCCTCCACGCATTTTACAATAAAACCTCAGCAGGATGGCCCCTGAACAAAAAAATGGCAGGAAGAACCCTCCTCAGATCTTGGTCTGCTAGTAGCAAGATCTGTAACAAACCTAGACATCTAATGCCACCAGATTTAGTATTCTTGTCCTCAGCATATAAGGTAGTCTAGAGGGCAAGACAGGAGCCCAGACAGAACATGTAAGCTTCATTTATGAGGAAAAGGCTGGGGGAGGAATTTGCATCCCTCCCAAAGGCAGAAAAACTCTTCCAATTTGTATTTTACAGGTTCGTCACTGAGAATAAATAATCTGTACAGTATTTCACGGGCTTTTTGTGTATTTGCTGCCGCCACCACCCCTGCAGTCCATTTATATCTTCTAGCGGCCCCAGTTCAGAACAAATATTTTCAGGTAGGCATTCTCCCTATTGAGAACTGTGGCTCTGTCCAACCAATGCATTCAAAGATAAGAGCATCTCCGCAAAGACAGGGAGGCAGCATTAGAACAAAGCAATGGCTCTTCCAACCAATTTAGGGTTGGGTTGATGGGACAGTGAAAGAAGAGTCATCTGCATAAATCAAATGGATTCCTCAGCTGGGAGGCATTCAGAATAACCAACTCTTGGCCATTAGCAAATTCTCTCTGTCCCAGAACCCTGCCCTGCCTTGCACTCACTGTCCAGGAGGCTCCACCAACTCTGCCAAGAGAGGCCCAACTGAGAACCAAAGATGTATGCGGGAAAGGAAAACAAGTTCTTGCAGTCTCAGGAAAAACGTAATGGATACCTATGACTACGCACAAGATATCTTCTGGATGTATGGAAAATGAAGTGAGTGCTCTTGAAAATCAGAACTCGGAATTCTTAACTTTCCAAGTATCCTTTGCAGTGAACAAGCCTCCTCACTAGAGCACATACCTTGTTTTGACTAGTTCCCTCTTAAAATTCTTGTTATATGACTTCAAGTCAATTCTCTACCCTAGAGAAAATTTAACCATTTTTTCTACAGAGAAGGTTTGCCACTGAGGCTGAGAGACAGTGGCCTATCCAAGGCCACCAAGTGGATGTCTATGGCTAGCAGGGATTTTCAACCCCGGTTTCCCAGAGTCCAATGCTCAAATCACTACACCACAGCAGTTCTCCTTAAATATCTAGCTAAAATTTCCACAATCCTTGAATAAATCAAAAAGCCCTGTGGCTGCTTACTCTTGCCAGGACTGGGTTTTTTTGGTTTGTTTTTAGGAAGCAGTATTTTTGTGCTGTCTGCATGGTTTACTATTGTTTTGACCACAGAGAAGCTTGAAGCTTTATAGACGATGAGACTTTAAAAGGAGCTCTGGGGCGCATCACGCCTTGAAAGAAAAGCAAGAATCTCCTTGGCACTTAAAAATGAATTGTCGTACATTTTTTATACTCCCAGGGAAATTCTTTTTACCATAACATCTACAGCTGAACTTTTGCTGGTAGACATGCCTGAATGGAAGTGCCGCACCTAGGTCACAAGTATCTATCATCTTCCACAAATACAGCAAGAAGACATTTACTGTTTCTTAGCAACTAGTCACTAAGGAGGTTAGTCATTTTCTCTGGGCCATTGCTCTTGATCCTGGAGATTGTTTAACCTTGGAATACTAACCTTGAATACAAATTCATCCATATTTTGAGGGATGTGCTTCCTCTGAAAATGTAAAACTCACTGGTCGCATAATGCAGCATTCAGTTTTTCTGTGGAGATGCTCAGGGCTATAGGAATAAGTTAGTTCTTTTGCTGCTGAGGACAATTTGTTCATCATGAATAGAGTTTAAATGACCTCAGCCTCAGTCATGCTAGTGAGGCCTGCAAAATGAAGGCCACAAATCATGTCTAAAAACATATAGTTCAGTCATATCCCAACAGCCCTTGTGCCCTGATGGGCAAACTAATCTTATTTATGACTGCAATATACTTAGTCACGCATTACTTAGAAGTAGCACCATTAGAGAAAAGGACAAATAAATGCTGCAAGCAAGTGGAAACTACTGCAGCTGACTACCTCATCCAATGAGATTCTGTATGCACAGAACCAGACTGTGAAACTTCTAGAATTGGCAGAAGGGAACAAGGCAATACTCATAACTCTTTCACCCATCTGCTATCCTACTCCAATTGCAGGGCAACACAAGAGTCCTTGTGTACAGACGAAACTTTGCAGGATATCCCAAAAGCCCATGCGAGAATCAAATGCAAGATCTTCAGGAAGGACAAACTGTTCTCCCAGCACATGTGACTGAATAGTTAAGCTACTGAATGCTATTAACACTCGAGTACAGGGATGGGCAAATTGTTTCATCCTGATAGCCACATGGGATGTTCCCTTCAGGTCAAGGATGCACAATCACCCTGATCATAATCATTACTGTGAAAAGAGTAATGCCTCTCCTAACTAACAGCGGAACATGTGATCAACTGGATGGCAGGGAAAAAATTCTCCAATTTCACATGCCACCAACTGACTGATCCCTTCCTTGTTGAACTAAAAATAGCAAATTACAGGATGAAGCTTCTAGTGGTTCAGATTTGCAATGTCGCACTAACATGTGTGCAGTATAATACCTTAAAGTTACATTTCAGGATTATGCAAACTTAACCTACTCAGATAGAAAAGATGTTTAAAATCTAACACTTTATGAGATGGCTGTTGGGCAGCTAGAAAGCACTTCAAACAAGGCAGGCCCAAGAAAGGGGGTCTACCTTCTCGACAATAGAATCAATCCCTCAGAAAGCAGCACCTACATTATTAGTATCAGGGCTGCAGATGCATAGAAATAAAAAACAATGTGCTTTGTTGTCATAGCTGAATTCTAACATGGTTGTGAAATAGAGCTCAGTTCCATCCCACAAGAATCAAAGGACATGGGTAGGAATGAAACAAAAAGGAGACAGAAAGTTGTGCTACCTGGCCAATACTGTTATCACCAGCTACTTTAAGTCTACAACTGTGAACAGCTTCTAGAAATGAAAATAAGTATTTGTAAATCTAAACAGAGATTGACCCAGAAATAAAAAGTTTCACTGTATTTAACAAGTAACATGTACAAAAACACTATATAAGCTCCCCACGCTGCAGCCAGAGTTCTGGTCAAATCTCTTAAACCCCAAAGCCCAAAAGTACTCTCATCCTGGAGCTTGTGTCAAATATTATATTGATAAAAACAAGTATATTATTAGCAGCGCTATATTCTCCATAGGACATCAGCACCGTGTGCTGCTCTGATACAGATGAAAACAGGTTCTTGGCACTAACCCATAAACTTTGCCCTGGTAAGGGTGTCTGCCAGTACTTTCTAGAAATATCACGCACTGTACACTACCATGCGACAAGCTGATCTCCTCTTACTACATGAGCTGTTCTGCTCTCAGTTTTTCCAGTTTACACACCTGCAACAAACCACAGATGATGAGAACAGAGACAAAATGTTCACCCTCTGAAATTATTATCTACCTTTCCCAGCACGCTGCAATCTACTCTCCTATCAGATATTTCACACACCTCTACACACACCCCAAAACTCCACAACCATTAATCATATTTCCTACGTGGAATCTCAATTCCTCTACCACTCACATTTATTGGATCTGTAGATAGTCCCATACTGGAGACCGAGGTATGTTTGAATTCTTCAGATATACAAACCAAGCAAACAAAATTCAGCTATTTCAAGGCTACAATAATAAACTGGATTTACATGAGCAGTAACTTAAGCTGTTTGATTTCTTTATCCTACTGAGAGCAGGACAAAGAAGTCCAACAAGTTCTGCAAACTAAAGCACAATCCCCAGCCCCACAAAGTTAGGTTTTATTCCTCCAGCTGGCAACTCTTCTTAAAGACATTTACTCAAGCTTTTAACAGCAGTAGAACATGCAAGGCCAAATGTTTCACTTGGCATAACAATATATCAGGCTTCTAACAGAACAGGAACAGAACTGAATGAGCTCACAAGCTAGAAAACTCTGTAGGCTGAGATTTTAATACTTTCCAGCAGAGAGAGAGGATCATATAATGCAAGGGTGGTGTTGGCCTCCAAGAACCAAGTACACTAAGAACCCACTTTTGCATCTTTCTAGCACTAGAATTTGGGATGAACTCAACGTGACGAACCGGGAGTAGGTTCAGCACAGACAAGAGAAAGCAGTTTTTCACAGAGAAGACAAATGATTAAGAAATTTACTGCGCAAAACACTGAAGTTGTGGTGTTGTTCTATGCCTTTGAGTCACTTCCAATGATGTAGCCTTAAGCAGCCCCTGTAGGTTGCGTTTAAAATGTTTTAGCTAATGAACCAAGATGTATAGAGATATTAAGCAAAGTATAGCAAATCAGAGACAGTTTGTGCTATGTCGGGAAGAACTGGGACCAACTGCGCAAGTTAGAGATAAGCAGAGCATCTTGTTATGGGAAACAGGAACTGAGTGAAAGGGTACAGAATGTCAAAGTGAGCCTTCATGAAGCATCATTAGCTTCGTGAGGGAGGGACTGGAAATGTGCAAAGTTGCAGGTTTGGGGAGGAGGGCTAAAGGAAACGAAACTTATGTACTGTTCCTATAAAATACCTGTGTTAACCCATTTCGGGGCTTTTTGGGATGACCCAGCCAGAGCCCGCGCGTTAAGTAAATTTACTCTTTTTCCAACTCTCTGGTCTCCTTATCTTTGAGTGCCTGCAACACCAACTTATGGCAACTCTAAGGTGAACCCATCATGGAGTTTTCTTGGCAAAAAGGTCACCCAGTGACTTTTACATGGCTGAGAAGGGATAACCTCCCAAGGTCTTAATCCAACACTCAAACAAACTATATCACACTGGCTCTGGTCACTGAGTCACATGGCTTTAAAAGAGAACGGACGCAAGATAAGCCTAAATGTTTCAGTAAGTCAATCCTATACAGTATATTGAATCTTAAAGTTCAGAGAGACTAAAGCATTGCATAAAAGTTACTGGACAACAGGGGAGAGGGGAAGTTACTGCCTTCCTGCCCTTCCTTCTAAGCTCCCAAAATACCTGCTGAGAGGAATTAGGGATCATGATGGTTTGTTTTTTGGAAAAAAAAATCTACTAAATCGAACAGTTACTCCCACTAAAGTTGACACCCTGAATCCAGTGCAGAACACTAAGTCCATAGAGAGCATTGACTCAGTGAATACTTGTGGGCTAAGATGTCTTGACGTACACGGTGCTTGGGAAAGTTACCTTTTTTAAAGTACAGCTCCCAGAAAGCCCTGTCCACTAACCATGAACTAAGAAACTCGACCTGTTGAACTTCTCTTTTAAGTGGGAAAAGGGGGAAAGGGGGGACAGAAAATAACAAACTCCTCCACTGAGAAGTCTTTGACCCGGGCGGTGCCTGGGGAAGTTACTTTTTTGTTACGGAAAGCCCTACTCATTAACTATGAACTATTTTAAGGGAAACTCGACCTGTTGAACGTCCCTTTTAAGTGGGAAAGGGGGAAAGCGGGAAGAAGATAACGAACTCCTCCACTAAGAAGTCTTTGACCCGGGCGGTGCTTGGGGAAGTTACTTTTTTTATTACAGAAAGCCCTATCCATTGGCTATGAACTATTTTAAGGGAAACTCGACCTCTTGAACGTCCCTGCTAAGTGGGAAAAGTGGAAAGAAAATAACAAACTCCTCCACTAAGAAGTTTTTGACATGGGCAGTGCTTGGGAAAGTTACTTTTTTTTTATTACGGAAAGCCCTACCCATTGACTACGACCTACTTTAAGGGAAACTCGACCTGCTGAACGTCCCTGCGAAGCGGTGGGGGGGTGGGAGGAAGCTAAGGGGCCCCCCCGGCCCTCCTCCCCGGCCGCCCCCGGGCTCTCTCACCCTGACGTGGGGCCCCTCGGCCTCCCGGGCCGCCAGCGCCTCGAGCAGGTCCCTGCGGAGCTCCACCAGGAAGCGGAGGCCGCCCTCCTGCCGGCCCAGGTGCTGGAAGAGGCCCCGGTAGCGCGGCGTCAGGTAGTGCCGCAGCCGGTCCTCGGCCTGGAGGAGGGCGCCGGCCTCGCCCTCGCCGCCCTCCTGCAGCCGCAGCACCCGGGCGCTCCCTCGGCCACCCGCCCGTGCTCGACGCCGAAGTCCCGCGCCAGGCGGCCGAGCAGCTCGGCCCGCGCCTTGCCGCTCTCCAGGGCCCGGTAGAACCGCATGAACTCGGCGCCGCGCTGCTCCAGGGCGGCCCCGGCCGGCGCGGCCGCTTTCTCCCGGGTCTCGTAGGGCGGCAGCGGCGGGACGGCCCGGCGGAGGGCTTCGTCCATGCCGGCTAGGCCCGAGCGGGCCTCGGTTGCTATGGCGACGGCGGGGGGCCGCGGCCTACCGGAAGTGCGGAGGGAGAGCAGGCGGAAGAGCTGCCGCGCCGCCAACGAGGAGGAGGAAGCCACGGGGCGCATGCTGCCCCGCCAGCCCTTCTCCCCTTTCTCGCCGGATTCCGCTTCTCAAGAAACTCGGAGGGGAAAGAGGAGCGCGGAAAAGGGGCGAGGCCTCCCTCACTCTCCTTTTAGAGGGCGGATAAAAAACAAAGGAGCTGATTGGCCAAGCTTGGCTGGCCTGTCACCACGCGCCCAATGAGAAGAAGAGGGAGGGCGGGAGCCAGTTAAAGCCCGTCGGCCATTTTGAGTGTGGCCGAAGGCGGAGCCTCTTGTCCTGCCCGTTCCGCCATGTTGAGAGCGGCGGCAGCTGACAGTGCGGCCCTTTGAAGTTTCCTGGACTGGGGAAACGAACGCTCCGCAATTTAGCCACGCCCATAAGCCCCAAAGCCACGCCCACTGCTCATCTATAGAATAGGCTGGTGGAGGTTTCTGGCCTTGGGGGTTGTTTTATTGGGAATATTTATTTTTATTCTAGTTTTAATTAATTTTGTACACCATTCTGATGAGGAAAGGAGTTTTGTCAGTATTTTTAATGCATGCATTTATCAATATTTCAGATAAATGCATGCATTAAAAACCAGCCATTCTATGACAAAATAAGCTGGAGGGACTATATAAAATATTTTTAAAAGAGGATCAGTTCCAGCTCTTGCAATTCTGTGCTCAGCTGGCAAAGCCTCCAGGGAAGGCACCTCTTGGCACAATCTTTTTCTGCCAGCCTGCCCCCTGTCTAGCTGGAAGCTCTTCTAGCAGCATTGGTGTTGGGAGGCTGGTGAGGGAGGGCTGGAGAAATACATTTTAGGGGGCAGGATGCAGCACCTCTGCAGCAAAGAATGCAAAAAAAAAAAAATTGACCTGGAAAGAGCAGCATCAAGCAGATTCTGCTGTGGTTGTGTGTGCTGGCCTGCAATAGGCAAGGTAAACAGCAGCTGCCGCCAGAATTGCTTTCTCAGCATGGATGAGAGCAGAAAGCTCTGCAGCATGTAAAAAAAAAAAGGTGTACAAAATGCAAATTGTAAGGTGGAGGGTAGTGAAAGAGGGGGAGAATTCTCTAGATCAGTGGTTCTCAGCCTACCTAATGCCGCGACCCTTTAATACAGCTCCTCACCTTGTGGTGACCACCAACCATAAAATTATTTATTTATGATTTACAATGCCTCCCCCCCCCGCAAAGGCCACCTCGCCAGCCAGGAATGGGGGAGCGGGCAGGAAGGGAAAGAGGAGTCGTGCGTCTCCCCAGGGAAAAAACTCGAAGACACCCCCCCCGGGCTCTGCTTCTGCTTCGCTCTCGTTTCCGCTGGGGGGGCAGTGTGGGAAAAGTTTCCAGAGTGTCGACCTTGGCTGGGGGGGAGGAGGGATCCCAGCGCCTTTGTCTTTTGCGCCAAGTGCAGCTTGCCCCCCACGGAAAAGCGCCTCCTTGTGGCCCCCCGGCCCTTCCGCAGCGCCCCCCTCCATGGCGAGTGGGGCAGGGGCTGTGGCGAGGAGGGGGCCTGCCCCCTGTGCTGCCGCCGACCCCCCAAGCTGGCCCATCAGATGGGAGGTTCTTCCGGTAGTGGAGAAGGGGAGCGATTTCAGTCCCTTCAGAACAGGGGGCAGGAGGACACGAGCGCGTGGCTCACGCTTGCGCCCCACCACCGAGGAGGGAATGGAGCCTAAGACCATCGGAAATACGTATTTTCCAATGGTCTTAGGCAACCCCTGTGAAAGGGTCGTTCAACTCCCAAAGGGGTAGCGATCCACAGGTTGAGAACCACTGCTCTAGATGCATTTTCAAAGGAGACTTCAGGTGTTCGCTTGTGCAAGGCTTATTTGCCCTGGTTGTTTCATTCCACATGTACCAATAGCCAGCTTTGTAGAAACAGTTTGCTGAAATTTGTTGAACTGTTTTCTGTGGTGTCAGAACCTGCTCAGTTCTTTCCCTGTTGATTCTTCCTCCACTTCAAAATTTTCTGTTAAAAGGAGTAATGCACAGGGACACCTCACTGAAGGAAGGAGATGGGTGGGAGACAGGAAGTGCGGGGCCACCAGGCTGACTCCCACCCCCTTTCTGACCTGGTTCAGACCTGTTCTTACCATGCCTCATCCCCCTTCCCACTGACACACATACGTACACAATTCAATATTTGTGATTTTTCCACTTTGGCGGGGGTCCTGCGCACCTAACACTGGAGAATGTGGAGGGCTGACTGTACTTTTACACTGTTACAAGAAATGCTTTATGTTTTTTTTAATTTGTATCCCGCCTCTCCATATGGATCGAGGCAGCGACAACTTACAAACAGCATGTATTTCGATACATTTTCTATACATGCCCCCAACAAGCTGGGTACTCATTTACCGACCTGCGGAAGGATGGAAGGCTGAGTCAACCTTGGAGCCCGGCAGGATCAAACTCACAACCTTGTGGCTTGCAGTACTGGCATTTAACCACTGCACCACCAGGGCTCCAGGGTTCCCCCAAGTGGCTAATTCAGATATTGCACCTTGAAAATACTAGAGAAATTATCATCATCATCATCATCAAGTATTTGTTTATATAGTGCCATCACTTTATGTGGTGCTTTACAAGTAAAAGAACAACAAAACAGTCCTGATTAAGACAAAACACTAAAGAAAAGGGGGTGGTAGTGCGGAGGGGATTAAATCCAGCAGATTGGGCCTCTTCTTCTCTCCCTCCAAGGCCCAGGCAGTGGCATTTGGCATCTGTTTCTTGGCTTAGGCATGGTGGAGAATTACAAAGCAATCCTTCCCTCTGTTTTGGAAATACAGTCTCCCCAATCTATTTGGAGATGGATTGGGATAGGTAGTCCACAACTTCATCTACTCGAGGCTCTAGTTACCAGTGTTTCCGTATTTTTATTTTTGTCTCTGTTGCTGGCTGCAGCACGAGGTGACCACCCATGTCCTCCTTCTTGCTTTTTCCTTCTTCAAACTACCATGGCAGGGAGTTGGGGAGTCAGGGAGGAATTCAATTGTCTCTAATCAATCCTGGAGCCTCCCACTTCTAGATCAGACTAGCTACGTGCCTGAAAGAACTGTTTTATGCAGGTGGATTTGGGGCAATTGACTAATTGCAGAGAAAGGGGGCTTTCATCATTTGAGCGCTGTATTTTTAATTGATTTGCAACTTGCACCTCGCTCAACTGTATTCAAAATAACCGATTTTTAAAAATATATACATATTATTGCAAAATATATATTATTGCAATTTTTTTCTGTTTTTATTTGTGTCTTTTTACAAATCTCATCTTGAGTTTCCCTGAGTCCCAGGCCATTTCCGCACTAGGCTGTTGTAGCGCTGTGATTCCACTTTCAACCTCCTATGGAATCCTGGGGTTTGCAGTTTCAGGAGGTTGGAAGTGCAATCATAGCGCTATAACAGCCTAGTGCAGAAATGCATCCAGTTTGGAGAGGAAGGTGAGATATCAATCAAATAACTAACCACATTGAGCCTGGTGGGTGGATAAGAGGGGAGGGGGACCACACCTTTAGGCGGGAGCCGGCAAAACTTTTGATGTGGCTTTGACTCATTGCACAAATGTGTTCTTGAAAGGTTGGAACTGCATTTGATGCACTGGAACCTTGAAGCCATTCAGCCATTGATTGCCCGCTGACATTTCTCTCTGCCCCATGAAAATTTCCTCTCTCTTCCCCACCTCCACCTCCCCTTCCAAAGGTACTCCAACTTTCCAAAGGTTAAAGTTCTGTTTGTAGATTCCAGACCAAATTAATTTCCGCTGGAACACGGGTCACCACTGTCAGATTTGCCGAATACATCGGTAATTTTACGGCAGCCTTCTCCAATTTCCCTCCCTCCGAACATAACGGCAGAGTGGCTAAATTAACAGCTCAGTACAATGGGGACAAAATTCTGTGGAACGTTAGCCTTCTCAGAGGATAAATGACCTGCGGCCCCTGGAAATCAAAGTCCTTTATTACAAGAGGCCTGACATGGAGTAATCGGTTTCGAGAGCGGGGCCGGTACATTGTCTGCCGCTGACCTTAATTTCAACCTTTGGGGACCAATCTTTCCATCCTCTTGACTCCTTGAAATTGAACCGCCATAACTAAATTAGGCTGTGCTGAAGACTTCGGATGGGGGGAGAGAGCAGCCAACAAAACAGGAGTTTTCTTTGAGAACAGTTTAATGGGAAGCCAACACCGTATTGCTATTCTCCGTCTTATCGGTTCCTCTTACCAATTGAAAGGTTGCCTCTCTGCTATGCTATACGCAGACCCTCCAGCTGTTGCCTCACTTTTTTCAGCTGCTTTTCAAGCATCCCAGTTTCTCTCTCCTCCTTTGTCTTCAGCTTACTTCAACTGCTGCAAACTTAGTATAAAATGCAAAAGTAGATTGCATTCAATGAACTCGCAGCAGGAAGAGGAGAGGATGGGGCCCCTATCTAGTAACTGGAAAGCAAGCCTATCAGGCCATGGAATATTTTCCTCTCCAAATAAAAGCACTATTCTTTGTTTAAAATTCTAAGCCCACAAATGGATCATCGTATCAATACAGGAAAACATACGTTCAGTGCTTCCCAAAGAATAACAGGAGAGAGAAAAAGAATGAGAAAAGATGCTCCCTGGCTGTGAAAATGTATTTAAGGAATAGGGGGTGTACAGAGAATCACAGTGATCATACATTATAAATGATAAACTTTATCCACAGTGTATGATACAGTTGCTAATGTGTAAATAGAAATAACCCAATAAGTCACTGACTCAGACTACAAGAAAGAGGAATTCTGGAGGGGAAAAATCTATTGTATGAAACCAAGCGAGTTTTCAAAAAATGTTTTTGCACTTTCTGAATTATTTAGCATGCTATTACCTTTGCAAACAACCTCACTCCTTTAAAAAAAAATACATGAGTAGCAACCCCTAGTACAGCAACAGTAGGACTGGCCAGAGTGAAATCCGGCTTTTCACCACTTTAAGTTTCATGGCGTGGTTTACTACAGACATCCTGCTGCAACCCAACACTGAAAATCTGCATTTCTTAAACCCTCGTTCACCTGTTCCAGTGCCAATGCTGCTAAAAAGCTGTCCTGCCTGTTTACCTCCAGAGATAGAAGGTCGCACAGACACACAGCTGGCATGTGTGTCGAGTCTCCTGTGGACTTCTTCCAACCCTATAAATTTCATATGGTTTTCTTAGGCAAGGAATACTTACAGGTAGTTTTGCCTGTTCCTTCTTCTGAAACATACCCTACAGCACCTGATTTTCATTGGCAGTCTCACATCCAAGTAATAATCAGGACTAGCCCGGCTTAGCTTCCAAGATCAGAGCGTTGTGGTGGTGGTAGTGGTGGTGGTGGTGTGCCTTCAATTCATTTCCAACTTATGATGACCCAAAGGAGAACTTATCTCAGTGTCTTCTGGGCTGAAAGCATGTAACTTGCCTAAGATCACCCAGTGGGTTTTCATGGCTGAGCAGGCAATCAAACCCTGGTCTCCAGGGTCATAATCCAATGCTCTGTTCACTACACCATTCTGGCTATATAACCCATAATACAAATGCATATTGGGTTCTCAGATTTCTGGACTTGGTCCTGAGATTCAGAACCTAAAACCTCTTCTCCAATCTTGAGGTTGAGAGGGAAGGTTCTGAGGGCGAGATATAACTTGTACATCTTGTACAACTTGTACTCATTTGTTAGACTTGGGGGTTCTGATTTGAATGGCATGCTCAGAGCAACTCTGGTTAAAGCTTAAGACGTCATCTTCCTGCAATATAATCAAGGCCCACCACCCAGTAACCTCACAAGGGTCCATCTCTAGTTGTCAGAATTTGGCCCTGGGATGGTCTTGACCTGCCAGCCCTAAATACTGGGCTAAAGAACCCTTCTGCCTTGTCCAGCACTGCTGCTCATAAGTTCTTGTCCTGTTTTGTTATTGTTCAAAGGTGATACCAAATTTATGCTGGCTTTTTCCAGAAAAAGGACTCCCTTTCCCCCCTCCAAAAAAAAAAAAAAAAAAACCAGCCAGGATAATAACTTTTCACATCCAAGCTCTCCATCATTAGCAGACATTAACAGACTATAGTCTCAACAGTGTCCAAAGGATTAAGCAACAAACGTAACTGTTGCAATGCATGGAGAAACATCATGAGATATCCAAATGGCCATGCCTATAAGTTTTTAGTGAAATTGAGGGACCTCTTCTAAGCAGCTGAGCACTTCTAAGCCAAAACCAGTTTGAGATTTAATAATTTTTTTTGGTTATGCACACGGGTATTTGAAAATAAGAAGACATTATTATTACAAAGAGAGACAAACGATGCCAGTGTTAGAGGCTGAAGTAATTAAAGAATCTTCTTTTGGCACCTAATTGCTCTTCTGCTTCATTCTCAGAATCAAAGGCTTTTATTCCCCGACGCTGGTTCTGCTTTGTTTTTGTAGGGATTAATGAAGACTTCCCGACACGAGTTAAACAAATGGAATTGTCGGTGAGACGTAACGCTTGGTCCTTCTCCCTCCCCTCCCTTTCATCCAGGATGGCAAAGCGTTTTATAAAGATGATTGAATATGCAGCAGTGCTTGTGAGCTAGGTAAACACCATAATTAATACTAATAAGCCTGTTTGATGTTCTTCTCAAGCAGCCACCTAGTTGACAGACGGATATCAAAGGAAAGGAAACTACGTTGCTTTCCTTTGTGTTCCGTGGGCTGAATCACAGAATTCAGTCATTGAGAGCATACGCTTGATATCAGGCATCATTTTTTTTAATGGTCAAGGAAGAGATAATCATAGAATCATAGAGCTGGAAGAGACCACAGGGCCATCCAGTCCAACCTCTTTCTGCTATGTAGGAACGCACATCAACGCATTCCCAACAAATGGCCATCCAGCCTCTGCTTAAAGACCTCCAAAGAAGGAGGAGACTCCACCACACTCCATGGAGGCAACATATTCCACTGCTGAACAGCTCTGACCATCAGGAAGTTCTTCCTGAGGTTCTAGTGGAATCTCTTCTCCTGTAGTTTGAATCCATTGCTCCTTGTCCTAGTCTCTGGAGCAAGAGAAAGAGATAGCAGAAAGGCATCTAGCGTACAGTTTATAACCTAGCCATGATTTCCATGATATAGAATGATCTTTGTTGTTATGATGGTATTGATGTACCTTCTAGCCATTTCTGACTTATGGCAACCCTAAGGCACCTATCGTGGAGTTTTCTTAGCAAGATTTAGAATCATAGAATCATAGGGTTGGAAGAAACTACAACAACTATTGAATCCAACCCCCTGCCATGCAGGAATACACTGTCAAAGCATTCTCAACCATCCAGTCTCTGCTTAAAAACCTCCAAAGAAGGAGACTCCACAACAATACCAGGCAGCATATTGCACTGTCAAACTGCTCTTACCATCAGGAAGTTCTTCCTGAGGTTCAAGTGGAATCTATTTTTCCTGAAGTTTGAAGCCAGTGCTCCATGTCCTAATCTCTGGAGCTGCAGAAAACAAGCTTGTTCCATCCTCCATATGACATCCCTTCCAATATTTAAACATGGCTATTCATGTCCCCTCTTAACCTTCTCTTTTCCAGGCTAAATGTCCCAACTCCCTAAGCCACTCCTCATAGTGCTTCATGATTTCACCCTCCTCTGGACATGTTCCAGCTTGTCAATATCCTTCTTGAATTGTGGTGTCCAGAACCGGACACAGTATTCCAGGTGTGGTCTAACCCAAGCAGAAGGGGTTTGCCATGGCTTTCCTCTGAGTCTAAGAAAGTGTGACTTGCCCAAGGTCACTCAGTGGGTTTCTATGGCTGAGCATGGATTCAAATCTTGGTCTCCCAGGCTCCTAAACCAAGATTCAGAACACCACACCACGTTGGCTACCTGTTGCAAACTGGTTAGCAAATGAGACATTTTTGTAGCGGGGCAACACAGCCTCTGGTTGGGGATGCTGGGAGTATTGGTCCAAAAAAGTAACTTTTTGAAAACCTGCTGCGATATACACTTTTAAAAGACAACTAACTAATTCCAAATCCTCAACTAAAACCACATGTTTTTCTTCATCTTCAAATAACTGAAGAGTACACATTGAGGATTATATGGGATTATATATCCACTGATGCCTTTGATTTTTATCCAGGATTTCATTCCAAAACTAACAACTGAAACGCAGCTCCAGAAAAATAGAAAGAATATCTGCCACAAATCTCTATTGGGATTATAAATAAGTCTTAGACACAAGAGGATTAAAGATCTCCTCAACTGTAATTTATAATAGTGCTCTAGGAACACAGGACATCGTCTTGTAGTGAATCGGAGCTTCTGAGGTCGGAGTTCATTTGTGTTTTAGTTAGTTAGTGTAGCTAGGATGGGTACACAGTCATAGATTAGTCGTTTAATATCAAGTTTTTAGGTCTTAGTTTTAGTTTAATTTAGTTTTAGTTTTAGTTACGCATGTGCAATCGGCCCTCCACATTCCCTAGGGTTATGCACGCAGATTCCCCACAATAGTGGAAAAGTCACAAATATAAAAATGTGTGTGTATGCATCTGTGGGAAAGGGACGAAGGTATGATGGGAAGAACGGGCACCCAGGGTCCAAACCAGGTCAGGAAAAGGAGAGGAAAAGGGGGTCAGTCAGCACGGTGGCCCTATATTTCTTTTCTTTAACCCATCTCCTTCCTTGGGTGTTGGGGGGCGTCGGGAGAGGGTTTGCGGTGCTGAGAAATTGGGCTGTGATCCATCCTTAGCCGACCAGGCAGTGGCTGGTGGAAAAGAAGGAGGACCAGAGGTAGGTTTTTGAAGAGCTTCATGGCCTGATTGGACCCGTGGAGAGGGAAGGTTCCCCACCAAAGAAGCTCTTGAAGTGTGAGGAGCAGGGATTGGAGAAACTCTAAATAATCAGATCCACGAAAGTGAAACCCACAGATATGAAGGGCTGACTGTATATTGCTTGAATTTAGTGTAGTTTCTTTCTTCCTCCAGCTTTTTCCCACTCTGTAGTTGTGAATCAGTCTGTTTGTATCTCTAAATTAATATTAACAAATATTAAATCTGAAATTGCTTCTCAGGAGCATATGAAGCTAGGTTGTACTAAATCTGGTCCACAGTCCATCTATGAGGAAATCTCAGGACTTAGGGCCAAATCCAGCCCACCCAAGGTCCCACAGATGCCTATGCTACCTTCCCTAGAATACTATCCTTTAGTGCATACCAATGTTTTGCGTTGCTTTATTTCCATTCTAAAGGGCTGAGTTAGGGTTGCCAGATCTCAGGGCCTGGCCCTGAGTTTTCATCGGCCATCTCCAGGTTGGAGAGAAGGGCGCAAATCTTCTATTCTGGGGAGATGGGGGCACAGCTCTGGACAAGACAAAAGAGTTGTATGCAACTCTTCAGCTCAGCTAGATCATTATCAGCTTGCTACAATTTGCAAGGCGGAATTCATCTGTTGCTGCAACTTGCACAGACTCTCTAGGGGGTTTATATACACTCAGCCCTCCACATTTGTGGGTTTACTTTTCACGGATTTGATTATTTGCAAGTTTCTTCAACCTCTGCCCCCTTCCAGGAGAAGAGGTTCTAGGCCCTGAATCTCAGAACTGACCCCTGAAATCTGGGAACCCAATATCCTATTTGTTTTATGGATTATACAGCCAGTGTCATGTTAGTGGTTTGAATCATAGAATCATAGAAATGTAGAGTTGGAAGAGACCACATGGGACATCTAGTCCAACCCCCTGCCATGCAGGAACACCCTCAAAGCACTCCCGACAGATGGCCATCCAGCCTCCGCTTAAAAACCTCCAAGGAAGGAGACTCCACCACACTCCATTGAGGCAGCATATTCCACTGCCGGACAGCCCTGACTGTCAGGAAGTTCTTCCTGAGGTTCAGCTGGAATCTCCTTTCCTGTAGCTTGAATCCATTGCTCCTTGTCCTGGTCTCTGGAGCAGCAGAAAACAAGCCCTCTCCTTCCTCTACGTGGCAACCCTTCAAATATTTAAACATGGCTATCATGTCCCCTCTTAACCTTCTCTTCTGCAGACTAAACATGCCCAGCTCTCTAAGTCTATCCTCATAGGGCTTCATGGCTTCCAGGCCTCTCACCATCTTGGTTGTCCTCCTCTGGACTTGCTCCAGCTTGACCATGTCCTTCTTGAATTGGGGTGCCCAGAACTGGACACAGTATTCAAGATGAGGTCTAACCAAAGCAGAGTAGAGTGGTACCAGTGTTAGACCATAACCCTGGAGAGCAGCTACGCATAAACAAGACACACATTTAACTAAAACGAAACTGAATTGAACTAAACTAAGACTGAGACATACTTTTTTTTGGCAGTCTGTGGTGCCCTACTGGAGCCCAGGGACAGAAAATTAGCCCCCACCCCTGCCACATTTACCCCTGTTCCAACATGGATCGGTACTGTGTGTAGTTAGTGCTTAATATACTGTTAACATTTGACAATTTCTGCAGTGATGTTAAAGTGCTCTTGCATTTCAAGGAAACAGGCTGTGGAGTGGCTGCACCTGGAACTTCCTACTGTTTCGAGAAGTGGAAAGCTGCGCGACAATATGTTTCATATGCTTCCTCCTCACCCTGCTGTTACAAGAATTTTAGGAAATATTCTACATTCTGTTCATGTTTACTCTGTGACCACCTCCCGTTTCACATTCCTGTGGATTTGGGTTTCCCTCCTCCTGTCTTCCTTTAGAAAAAAAAAAAACATATTCCATTTGCTTTTTAATTGTTCTACCAATTAAGACGTTTTAAATAGGCTCGTCTCCATGCCTCCAATTAAGCCAGTTTTGTTTTCAGCTTTTCTTTCAATTATTCCTGTAATTAAAGCTTCTTCGGAACCTATGGGGAAGTTCAGCGGGGGCGAGAGGAGAAGTCTTCACTCTTTTTTTCAGTCACCTGAATATTCAAGCAGTGACGACTCATTTCCGAAACAGCAGGTAGGAAGAAAATGGCAACTTTTGTGTAGTTTTAGAAAGAAAGGAACATTTCTTTTCCTTTCTCTGAACAACTCTCTCATCTGGGGGGAGGGATGATGTGGAGGGTGTCTGGAGACGTACCCATTTAATTATGCAAATCTGGTCTCAGAAGAAACTTTTGAAAAATGCAAAACCGCCTTTGCCCATTTGAAGTGAAATGTTTTAATTGAGTCAACCGGCTTTGTTGTTCCCTCTCCAACCGACGAACATCAGTTTAGGTTTTTAAATATTTGATTAGCGTCGAGATGTTCATCCGCGCCATATCATGGGAGCTGAAAGTTGGAACTAGTAGACCTTTCATTTGGAAGGCTTCAAGAGAATGAGAGCTAATCTTTCCTGACACTTAACAACTTGCTGTAGATGTTGCCCTGAAGGTGAGATGCAACCGAGATAGGAAGCTGAGCCCAAAGGCTGACAAATTGATGCTAAGAGATGGTCTAGAACAGAGGTTCTCAGACTTTGCTCCTACACATATTCTGCACTTCACCTCCCTGAATCTCTGACCATTGACCTTCTGGGAATTGATGTCCAAAACATCTAAAGCGCTGCCACTCTAAGCAATGGTTCCTGGACTAAACGCCAATCCCTGAGCCATTGGCTACCAGTCTCTGGAAAGTTTCCAGGAGAGGAAGAAGGAAGTGTACTCAATGAGCACAGATATATTATTGGTCCACGGCATATTGGTGGGAAAATTCCCAGTACGCCACATTGGATAGCCTGAAAAACACTGATCTAGAGAGCCAAGGGTTGAAAAGCATTGGTCTAGAGGTAGAGGATGTTTCTGAAACCATAGGTTGGACCCCAATTTGAGAAGGGTCTTGCGGGGAGCATGTTCCAGTAGTGGGTTGGGTTAAGAAGATAGGATGAAGCCAAAAGAAGGTGGGTGGGGCAAAAAGTAATTCTTAATGGGCTGAACATTTCTCTAGAAAGCAGCCAAGGGCCACCTCAGTTCTGCACACACTTACTCAGGAGTAAGGCCTGTGTCAACTGTTTCCTAGAGCAAAGTTCCATAACCAACAACCCACTTCAGCACTGAAGGTTGGTACATTCTATGTTGGTGTGGTGGTGAACTGCCTCCAGTTTTCAGTCTGAACTGTAAAGGAGCTACCCAAAGTGCTGAACCCTATTTGGAGATAGGGTTCTCCACTTTGAATAACTCCTGTAAAGTGTAGACTGAAACCCAGAGCAGATTCACCACTCCGCGGTCATGGAACTGGTTCTCACGATATCCAAAGCTGCCTTCTGGAAGGTGAGACCACCACCCCATCTAAATCCTGTCTATACTGAAAGAGTGAGAGATAGAGAAGGGGAGAAAGGTTGTGTAGATGCAGGGAGGAGAGAGAGAATACTGGACATTGTTGTGTGTCTTCAAGTTGGTTCTGGTTTACGGTGACCCTAAGGTGAACCTATCATAGAGTTTTCCTGGCAAGATTTGTTCAGAAGGGCTTTGCCGTTGCTTTCATTGGAGGCTGAGAAAGTGTGACTTTCCCACAGTCACCCAGTGGGTATTCATGATTGAGCAGGAATTTGAACCGTCTTCTCCATTGTAATCCAATGCTCAAACTACTACACCACTCTGTCTAGACATGGCTCACACAAATTTTAGGCCTCTAAATCTTACCAGCGGCACTGGCTCCATAGAATACTGTGTATCATAAGAGAGAGATCTTTTTAGGTATAAGAATGGTGCAACTGATTTCCAACAAAAGACTATGTATATTTTTTAAAAAACTGGCAAAAGAACTATTAAAAATAAACTCTAAGGGGGTCTCTTGAAAGTTGCTTAAGAATGCCTACTTTTCTTTGATGTTTTGACCAAAAGAATTTTTTGTTGTTGTTGTTCCCCAAGAGCCGCACGTGCTAGTTTTGATTACTCTTGCATCCCAGAATCCTTAAAAGGAACAAAGTCCTGTGTATCTTGGTACTGCATTCAGTCTTGCCAAAATAATGACTTCCTTCAGGCTTGCAGCTCTCCTAGTGAGACTTAATGTATTAAAATATTCTGCTTTCCGTGCTTTGCTCTCCTTCCTTGGACAACAATGGAGCAAGAGGTATTGAGATACTGTGAGCATAATGTATTTGGAAGATGAGGTCCAGAACCTAGAATAATGGCTGCACATCTGTAGGCTTACTATGTGCTGCAAAATCACAGTGGACCTAATAGGGTTGGACTATGTCTAATTTAAGGTTCCAATTAAAGAAATCGTTGAGCACGATCATCATTGGCCAAGGTGGACGAGCGTCAGCTAACCTTGTGCCTTCGAGTCATTTCTGACTTACGGTGACCCTACAGAAAACCTATCACAGGGTTTTCTGGGGCCGAGAGAATGTGATACCCGCAAAGTTACCCAGGTGGTTTCCACAGCCAAGGAGGGCCTCCAACCATGGCCTCGTGGGTTGTAGTCCAAAGATCAAACCACTGTATCCTGCCAGTTCTCTTAGATGTAATTAGCATGCGTTGTGTCAGTTTTCCCCAACTTTGTGCCCTCTGGATGTGTTGGTTGGGGATTATGGAAATTGTAGTCTCACACATCTGGAGGATTCCCAGAATGAGTTATAACATTATATAGCACATGTGTCAAACACAAGGTCTGCAGGCCAAATCTGGCATGCCAGACCATTTTACATGGCCCTCGCGCTTCTTCTGCAGCTATGGCACTTCCTCCACCTGGCAAACCCGATCTCCACATTGTGGGTCCCCAGTTGCTGGTATTCTGAAAAGGGACCCAGTAGCCAGCACTCATGATCTAATTCTACTTCTGATTGCTCCTCTGTCCAAGTCTTGCCATCAGAGCATTGCCGCAAGTTACCATGGCAAGACTCCACATGGCTCACAAGATTTGGACAGAGGAACAGTCAGAAGTAGAAGTAGCTCATGAGTGCTGGCTGCTGGGCCCCTCTTCAGAATACAGGCAGCTGGGGGCCCTCAATGTGGGGATCAGGCTTACCAGGTACAGAGAGGGTCTGGGGGGCAGAAAGAGGCACAGAATAATCAAATATAGAGGCAATTATTTAATATGATAAAATAGTAGATACATTTATATACTCTTACAGATACAATCGGCCCTTTGAGGGCAACCATAACACTGATGTGGCCCAGGATGAAACTGAGTTTGACACCCCTGTTATAGCCTCTGTTTTTGTGTGCATTTCTGTTTTGGAAGCAACAAAACCCACTCATTATTCAAGGATTCCCCTTTACTTCTCTTGGCGGATCTACCTCCTCAAAGACATCCTCACACCTGAATAAACTGTATCCCTGCGGAGTTCACAAAACAAGAGATGAGCGTTCAGTAGCATTTGTTTCCAGGCGAAGCATGGAAGAGCAAGTGATCGGTTGTCCAGGCAAACAAATGCAGCATTTAATATTGCCAAGCTGCAAACTTTCTGACAAGTTGGTCTTGGCATCTGTCATGAGCAAACGGTTAGTTGCGCCGGGAGTTTCTTAGAAAGGTGTCATTTCCTTGCCCTTCTCGTGCTATGATAGGTCAGAGAATAAAGTCAACAGCGGGAATGAGCTAACAAAAACGAAATCTAAATCTAATGAAGAGTCGGACAAATAACTGTTAACAGTGGCTTCAAAAAAGCTGACAGCTCAATTAAAGTCCTTCTTGGGAATACAAGATGACATCCATTCGCTTCTAGGAAGGATTGCTTGCATACCAAAATATGTGAATATGCTTCAAAACTGGAAAAAAATAAATAAAGAGTTGGACTGGATTTGTTGAGGAGGTAACAAGCATCTCAACTGCCATACCAAGACTGACTGGCTGATTGATTGATTCATTCATTCATTCATTCATTGATTGATCAAAATATTTATTGCTCACTCTTTATCCAGGTATTTCAGGCTAGCACAGAGTAAAATCCTTTTAAACCATTTGAACCAGAAACAATAACTTAAACTAAAAACTCATTGTGCAAGCTAAGAGGCTAAAAAATTGAAAACAGGGGAAATGATTTTAAGATTATGCTCATATCCAGATTTGGATTAATTCAATTAGGCCCCAACTGCTTTAATAAGAGGTACAGGTGCCCCTCCTCCTGCTTTTTGATGGTCCACTTTTTGATGATCCTCTCTTTCAACCCTTTTTACTTACAGTGAAAACCGCTATATTTGACATGTGGTCCATAACCACATATCAAATGCATGAGTTCTGGTGGTAATTGAAAGGGATTTAAAAACTCTGGGTTTATGGGGAAATAGTGCAGGACTGGTTGTTGCTCACCTTCTGCTTGAAAACAGTAATCTCTGTGCTTATGTCTCTTACATTCTCCAACAGGTGGGAAGTGGGAGGCACCTTTCCAGCACTGGTGGGATTAGATTGATAGCCAAACTTCACCCCATAAGAGAGCATGGGAAAACTACTTTTTGGACTACAGATCACAGAATCCCCTAACCAGCATGCCAATTGGGGGACTTTGGGACCAGTGCTCTTCAAAAAGTAATACTTCCAAGCCCTGCTCCAGAAATTTATGGGTGGATTTCGACAAAACCCTCACTTTGCTCAGATCTGTAACATTCTGGTTTGTAAATCTGTCAGATTCTCCACCATTTGTCTTTTTTTTTCTGGTGTGTCCTCCAGAATACCCATTATAGTTCTTTTTTCCCCCATTAGCTGAATTACTCCATGCTCAGGATACATCAGGCTATCTGTAGCGTGAAACCCAAGAGAAACACTTCATCCCCTTCAATGGCTGCTTGGATTATAGTTGTAATGGGTATCAGAGTAGGGGCAGAGAACCCCGATTAGTTTGCAAATGTAATTGGATCAGTGAAGCTTGCTGATGCCAACAAATTCCTAGGGACTCTGCTACAATAATCTAATTAATGGCGAGGAGATCCATGGATCTTGCAAGAGCTGTGCGGAGTGTAGGAAACGGTTTCTGAGCAAGGCATGCTTTCAGAAATGACTGGAGGCAATGCTTCTTTCCGTACACTTCCCTTTCTTTTAGAGATGATGTTTTGGTTTTGGAAACCTGGGGCTGAGCCCTGGGCAGCGAGCTGTGGAGCACATTCATGTGTGCGCATTTCCAGCAAGATCAAGATCAGCTAACAAAAGAGGTGACTAAGTCGTACCAGATTTCAATGGGCAATTTATAGAAATCTGCTTGCTAGAATGACATTGCTCTGTAGAACCGCAGTGCTACCTTCCACTTTTATCTGCCATAGCTACCTCCTCTGGAATCCTGGGATTGGTAGCTCAGGGAAGGTTCTTTGAAATTTTTCAGCTGGAAAGCTCTAGTTCCTCACCAAACTACAAGTCCCAAGATTCCGTAGGAGGTTGCCATGGCACTTAAAGTAACATAGTGCTACCATTATATAGTGTGAAATGGCCCTTGAATGTACCTTTCCCTTTTACCTTCCTTTGTCCTCTTCCAGAGTCTTCACAGGCAAGGCTGAAAGCAAATTTGGGAGCCATTTTGAGCACTGTCTTCGAGGAGCTGGCCTAGCATTCATGCCTCAAAGAAGTTCTTCAAATCAGATTCAAGACTTGGTAAATGTAATACTATGGCAGCTGGTGGCTTCCAGGCCAGTAGTGCGGTGTAGCTGCTCCAAGATTTAGTCTGAACTTTAAAGACGCTGTCCAAGGTGCCAAAATCTCTCTGCAATGGAGCTGTTTGGCGAAAGGATGGGATTTTGTGCACAGATGAGCCATGTGTGCATGGATTCTGTACGAGCACTTTGAGCTCTCTATGAAAATATTTGCTTTTGAATGGGAGGAGAAAAGAAATCCCAATCTAAAGGCACCGGTGCAGAAATCTGGCCTCCACTGTATGACGGAAGCATAAAAAGCCATTTACAAAATACATAAATCCCTACATTGGGATTGAGAAAGGCAAACCAAGTGAGTTAAAATCACCCCCCACACACACCCATCAATTGCTGTAAATTTGCAGTAAATGCCATATCTGGTGCTAAAACCACTCTGAACTCAATTTAAACCAAAGTGTGCTCATCTCAGACCAAGAGGGTTATAATTTCCTCCAGGAGATAATGTCCTAGCTACAAAAAGGAGGCGTAATGAATGGAAACATTAAGACAGGGAAGTGAATACAAAATCCATGATTGCATTTGGTTTGGGTAATAAAACAGCAAATACTCTGCCAGGAAAAGGAGGGGGGACAGTTGAAGAAAGTTCGCCAATTGACATTCTCTTTCCATTGTCTTCCTTCTCCCACACGCTGTCCTGATGCTAATTTTAAAACACCGGAGAAATATGCAAAGACCAACCTCCTTGCTTATGGATGCTTTGTCAACTAACCCACTAAAGCAATCACAGAATCATAGAATCAAGAGATCACAAGGAATCCACATCCACACCCGCCATGCAGGAACACCCATCAAAGCATTCCCGACAAATGGCCATCCAGCTTCTGTTCAAAAACCTCCAAAGAAAGAGACTCCACCACACTCCCAGGCACCACTGTATTCCACTATCAAACTGTTCATACCATCAGGAAGTTTTTCCTAATGTTTAGATGGAATCTCTTTTCCTGAAGTATGAAGCCATTGCTGCACGTCCTAATCTCTGCAGCAGCAGAAAACAGGATTTGCTCCATGTTCCTTATGACATCCCTTCAAATATTTAAACATAGCTGTCATGTCACCTCTTAAACCTTCTCTTCTCCAAGCTAAACATACCCAGCTCCCTAAGCCGCTCTTCAAAGGGCTTCATGGTTTCCAAGCCTTCCGCCATTCTGGTCGCCCTCCTCTAGACACGGTCCGGCTTGTCAATATCCTTCCTGAACTGTGGTGCCCAGAACTGAAGACAGTATTCCAGGTGGGGTCTCACCAAAGCAGAATAGAGCGGTACTATCACTTCCCTTGACCTAGACACTATACTCCTATCGATGCAGCCCAGAATCGCATTGGCATTTTCAGCTGCTGCATCACAACACTGACTCACATTCAGCTTGTTGTCTACTGAGACTCCTAGATTCTTTTCATGTCTACTGTGGTCAAGCCAGGTGTCACCCATGTGCATTTCATTTTTTTTCCTCTCCAAATGTAGTACCTTACACTTCTCCCTGTTGAAATTTGTGTTAGCTACCTCTCCTAATTTGGTGTCCTGTGCAAATTTGATAAGAAGAAAGAATTCTAATTTTTTCACCCAAATGTTCTTCTAGAACTTATATTCACCCTCAGTTTGGAATAAGTAGGCAAACCATTCTTTGCTTTAGTTCTGGCCTCAGGTGACAAACCAGTTTCAATCTGCAGATGCAGCATTATTGGAATCTCCTCTTCGCCAACTACATATGGAACACATCACAAATCCCATCATAATAGTAAAGGAAATTATATCTTCTTCCTCCTCTTCTTCTTCATTTTTCGTACCTGCCCTTTCCCCAAAATTGGGACTACAGGTAGTTTGGAATGTCAAACAAGTACAATGTCGCATTGTACACTGAAACACAATTAAACTGTTCGCAATATGCAAACAATTTAACACTAACACCTAACAAGGAAAAAACACAGTTTAAAAACAGTTCAGTAGAAACAATACCGCGCTGGCAGGTTTTAAAGACATGAAATGAACAACCCTAGTCAAAACAGCACTAATTGAAAACATTTAAAAAGGCATTTAAAATATAACAACAGGGATAAAAGTACTGCAACTCCCTCCATTAAATAACTCCTCCACTGTAAGCCGTTAATAGCGAAAGCTTGTCTAAAGCAAAAAGACGGTTGCTTGTCAGTGCAACAAGAGCAGGGAGAGGAACGGTTTAGATTCCAGTGGGAGGGAGTTCCACAGCCCAGGAGCAGCACATAAGAAGGCTGAGACCAGAAATGGCAGAGTTCCCGTTCAACACAGAATCGTTGAGGAAGGAGCAGTGTGCCAATGGGCCTTTCTGCACTGCACTGTTATAGTGCTATTATTCCACTTTCAACACCCTCTGGGATCCTGGGGTTTGCAGTTTAAGGAGGGGCATTTAGGATTCTCATCCAGAGAGTCCTTTGGCCTCAGTAAACTACAAACCGCAGAATTCCACAGGAGGTTGAAAGTGGAATAACAGCACTATAACAGAAAGGCCCAGTGAGTACACGGAGCAGAACAGAATGATTCAGCCATCCCTAAGTTCTAGGGGCTTTTCTGCACTACACAGTTATAGTGCTATTATTCTACTTTCAACATCCTGTGGAATTCTGGGGTTTGTAGTTTCCTAAGGCCAAAGAGCTCTCTGGTTGAGAATTCTAAATGCCCCTCCCTAAACTGCAAACCCCAGGATTCCATCGGGTGTTGGAAGTGGAATAATAGTGTAGTGCAGAAATGTCCTAAGTTCTCTTTTTTTAAAGGTATGTTTTGGAATAACTGGTGTGTTCCTGCCCAATTGATCCGGTTGCTCTCAGCTGTGGATATATACTAGTGATTTTTTTTCTCTCCCGTTGATTGTGTCCCTTTTAATGTCTTCTTCTATTTGTGTAGTATACTGGCAGCCATTTTTATTGTGATTTTCATCACTGTTCCATTTCGATTGCTATCTTGAACATTTCTCGGAAAGGTGTAATGCAAGCGGGGTCAACACAGAAAGGCAACTCTGCCCAAACACTACTGCTCAGAAACAAGCTTTTTGAGCAAGTGGTTATAAATAGATCCCTTTCACAAGCCAACTGAATAACCACAGTGAGAGGGGTGGTGGTGTGGATTTCAAGGTCTGAAAAATCAAGATACAAATTCTGAAATAAATTAAGTGAGCGTACTGAACCCTGCAACTATTGCAAAAAGGAATAGTTTGTGGCAAGTGCATCTAAGCTGGTGTAGCCTTTTGTGCAGACTTTAAATGATAAGGGAAATAACAGCAGCGCCTGGTAACAAAAATACCTTCTTGTTAACCTCTGTTTCCTGCTGATAGATTTGTGGTTATGGATCTCTCTGGAGGCAGGAGCTGATAATTGAAGCAAGGTCAGGAGATGGCAGGAAATGCGTACCAGCGAACAACGGCAAGCTACATGCAAGTGTCTTCAAATAGGCACTCAGAAGATGGGGAGGCCTGGCTGTCACTAGTCAACAAGGAAGGAGACGGGAGAAGAGAACACATTGAAGATGCCACTGAAAAGTCTCTTTGGCAGCTTCTTTCTTCGGCGTCAGTAACACACTCACATTCTCTTCTAATTACATTGCTCTCTGCCTCCCGTATCTTCTGATTTCAGGAAGGCAGGGCCATCTGAGAATGGAGTTTAGTGGAATGACGCTTGTGAAATAACACTTGTTGACCATTCAGAAAAGCACAGTCGCTGCTCCGGTATCATTCTTGCTAGCAGTTGCATTCAATGGGAAAGAGTGTTGTGCCAGTGACTGGTGAAATTTCTATAGAAAAACTCAGCCTGATTTGGGGAGGGATGGAGTCTTATCATCTGGGGTGATGGCGCCCAGTTCATGTTCACAGCACGGGGATGGACCAGCTCTGATGGACCAGCTCCAGTGATGCCAGAGCCATTTCTTATGGCAGTGTTGGTGGAGGTGCAGTTAAAGCATGGGGAAGGCGAGCAAGCAAGGTGTGGGTGGCAGGACCTAGAGCAGCCTTGGTGGGTGCCAGGACTCAGATGCCAGGGGATGGATTGGGGCAAAGGGTGAAATGGAGGAAGATGACCCTGTGAGAGAAGAGGTTGGCCACGGATAACTGGAATTCTGGAAAGCAAAACTTTGGATAAGGGGGGACTACTGTAAGCTAGAGTAAATATTCCTTTCCTCATCTTCCAAAGTAACTGAGAAGGAAAGAATTCCCCACATTTCTCTTTTATTTGGAAACACCCCATTTAGCTAAGAATTCTCTCTTAATTTTCAAGCAGGAAAATATGTTGTTTATTCTTCTCTCTCTCTCTTTGTGCACAGAAGCAAAACGACAGATACTGTAGGCTAGATTAAATGTTGTTCCTTTTCTCATCCTCCAAAGTAAGCGAGAAGGAAATAATCTTCTCATTTCCTTTTGATTTGGGAACACCCATTTAGCTGAGATTTCTCTCTTAATTTTCAAACAGGAAAATATTTTCTCATGCACCCTCTCTCTCCGTCTCTCTCTCTCTCTCTGTTTCAATGTCAAGCTATAAGTGACTGTGGTTGTGAAGGAACCTAAACTGGCAAATGTATCCCATATTCCATTGTGGCTTATATTTTGCAATCACGGTGCCAACCAAGCCCCAAAGGTAGAGAATGGCAATTTGCTGAAGGTTACCATTAATAAACTCTCCTGATGGGGCAGGTGGTATCCAGCAATATAGAAGCTGCCTTGACAATTCAGTTTTACTCCCCACCCTGCACCCTGCAACAACAACAAAAAGAAACTTCCTTCTGCCTCGCACTTAAAATTAATTTGCTGTTGCTCCATTTGTCTTTTGCCAGCGAGGCTTAAATCAATTGTACGGTAGCATCATTTGTACATGACTTCCTGCATTTCTTGACACCAAATAGGCACGGAGGGATGTGAAAGAACAGATAATTCCCCTGTAGATTCAGAGTACATGCCTTGATGTAATTGAGATGCGTGAGCAAGATGAAGTGAAATCCACAATCACACCTTACTTATCTGGGTTTGATATGAAAGGAGTTTAAGGCGGGAGGGATCATTCTGTTTTTTAAGAAATGGAGTTGAGCTGAAGGGTGTGCAGCTGACGAATTTCAAACTTCGGCACTGCTTTCCAAACACCAAAATCCCCCTCCCCTCTTTCCTTTCTCTTTCACATCTTGGTGTCTCTGCTATTGAGCTCTCTTAGGAAATTACCATCTTCTTATTCTATTTTCCTAACAATTTCCCACTGTACCTCTCTCGCTTGCACTGACTTCATGAGCCCTAATAATTTTTGAAAAGATGCTCTGGAGTCTCTGAAGAATCAGGCTTGATGAGATTGAAGGACTGTCTCTGGTGCTCTTTAAAAGTTTCTTACTTTCTGTCCTCTCCACAACATTTTCTTTGAAAAATCTTTGCAAGAATTTAGAAGTCGCTGAGTTGACCGTTTTGAAGGGTGCTGAACACCAAAGTTCTCTCTCTGTGAAAATGCTGGTGATTTATTTAATCCATTTAAAAAAATGCATCATGAAAAAATCAAAAATATAATTCAATAGGATTGAAGGTAGCTAACAAAAACAACAGAGTCTGGTGCCATTGTAGAAATGAAGATAAAACTTCTTCCCTGTTCCCAACAACAACAAAAACACAGTTTGTGGCAATCTTCCTTCAGCTGCCTTTTTTCCCCCTGTTTCCAGCCAAATGACCTGCAATTGTCATCTTTCCAATTAATTGCACTTGGAAACGGGATGCCTTGTTCACAAGGTGCCAACAATCCATCAAAGGATGTTTTGATTACACAAATCAGGCGCTCGAGTATGAGTATCAGGGTTGTCTTCTGGGTTAGTTGCTACTGTACTTGCCTTGCAAGATTACTGCTCTCTGCTGTAAATTGATGCCAAGGTGCATTAATCACTGCTGGCTTCAGAAGCATCTCATGCAATGGCATACTCTGCTTTTGCGGAAGGCACATGCTGCACGCTGAACTGGGCAAGGGGCGGGTAGCAGGACTCTTAGCAGGCCATGTGGGTGCCCCTGCCTGGATGCCAGGGGATGGATCAGGGCAAAAGAGAAGAGAGAGGAAAGTCAGTCTGTGAGGGAAGAGGTTGACCACAGAAATCTGAAATCACGGAATGAGAAACCACGGATAAGGGACTTAGCCTTTATTTGAAGTCTGCATTTGGAACCATCAGCAAAAGACCTGCTTCAGTGAATAGAAAGCTTATTGCAGCAAGTTGGGTATTTAAGAAGAAAAACAAATGGAGTATGATGCCATTGACTACAGATCTCGGAGACAAACTAGACTTTAAACAGGTTTCCAAGCCCTAGCAGTTGACACATCTTCCCTCCTTTGGTGGGATTTCCTTACAGATGTGGGCCTCAGCAATCAGACTCAGTAACTGAGCTGGTGTTTTAGTTTTCATTTCAATGACCAGTCACAAAACAAGGCACACTGGAATGCAAGATACAGAAGTAAGAGGAAGCACATGCTTGAGCAAGCAGACATCTCTCACCATACTAGGGAGCACTGCTTCTAAATATTTGCTAAGTGTGTCGCCTAGTTTGACCCACAGAGAGAGAAAGGGGAGAAAGAGGGAGAACTATCCAAGAGGAAGTAAAGTCAATTTAAGAATGTTAGTCAATAGGAGAGAAAGCAACAGAGGATACATGCAGCTATCTCTACCTCTGAAGGCTGATAATGCCACATAATCTGTTTTGCAAGCCTGACTGAACCCTTCTTCACTTCCAATGCTAGGGCCCATATAATTCCACTCTAAATAAAATTGTCTTACTTTGGAATTGGAACATAAAACCAGTAAAGTATTTGTATAATTTTCACTCTGACACAGGACTTACTAAGAAAAAGGCACTCGAGTAGAAGGAAGGTAAATTGGCTTAACAATTGTTGCTCTCCCCTAGTTTGCTCTCTTTGCCTTAAGGAACCATCCAGAATCTTATTTCTGAAAGCAAAGGAGAGGCTGTTTGCCCACTGACAAAGGGTATTTATCCTTTGGTTTTACAGACAAGAGAAGATGTGTGTTTAAATGGTGGCACCATCCTTCTCTTTCGAGACCCGGGAGTGTTTGGGGGGAGAGCTGAAATGATGTTTACATAGCTTTATGAAAAACTCAAGTGTCAGATGTATTTGGGGAGATAAAGTGCCATTCCCTGAACTTCGCTAAGCCTTAGACTTTGGAGAGAAACTCTCTGGGAATGCTAATGGGCAACACAAAGGGCTTTTATTGCCTGAACAGAAAATTGCTGTTTTTAAAAGCTGAAATTACTCCCTTACTTGCTTACAAAAGCACAAATTATATTCAGAGGTTGCTTCTGGGGCAACTGGTATATTAAATCTTCTTGCTTATAGATTGATTACATTTTCCCCCAGCTGCTCCTCCCAAAACACATTGGAAGAGGTATTGCAAGACAGAGGCCCTTTCTGCACCTTACTTTCTTCCGGTGCTGGTGTGCGGGGATCGCACAAGCAGCCTCCAGCGAGAGGCTCTCGTGTCTTGGGTCCTTCGGCTTCACATGAGCTGCCTGCTCACGGGAGAGCCCACCTCTTCCTTCTGCAGCGCAGCTTGGGAGTTTCCCAGGCTGCGCTGGGGCAGGAAGTGCAACCAGCTCAGCTCTGGAGGCTCTGAACGCCAGGTAAGTGTGTGCAGGGCCTGGGAGCATTTTCTAGCCGAAAATGAAAAGGTGTTCGATCAGCGCCTGCCGGCCCCTGGAGCGTTGCATGATTGTGAGTGTGTTGTGCAGATTGCTCCTTACAATTGCACGATGCTCCAGGCCCTCTTTCGCGTGGAAAATGCCATGCAAAAAGGGGGTGAATCTTCACCATGTATTTAATGGCATCCATATCTTCTGGGTTGTGGTTTTCAGGTCCTCATGATGATCATCCCATGGACCACATTAAAATTGCTAGAAATCATCATAAATCACGTAAGACAAATGAGCAGAATCCTCTTCGTGATTTATGCTGGCCAAAAAACTAAGTTACTCCAGCATTACAAAATAGTGTAATTCTTTTTGCCCTCAAGATTGTGTAAAGTGGCATCCAGTACCTCCTTACACAGTATTTTTCACAACAGCTGTCAGATAGCTGCCATTTGCAGTTTCACCCTCCCTATTTACTCCCCTTCCAACTTTGGCTTTGTTAATGTGTTCTGGTGCAACTATAAGCTCCACCAGCCTCAGATATAATTGTAGCCTCACATGCATGCATACATGCATATTTGTCGCAACCCAGCACATGGATAATTCCTGTTTTAATAATACTCCTAAAAATTAAAACTAATACTCTGCTCCCCTTCAGAGAATACAAGCATTGTGCAACATTGCAATTCACCTTTACTTGAACATAAGTCAGTTTACAGTGATGTAATTACCTAACAGGAGGCCAGCCATTATCAGTGATGATGGTGATTTTGGACTACAGCTCCCAGAATTTCACAGCAAACCAGTTGGCATAAATGACAGAAGAAAAAAAATCAAATATAGAGAAAGAGAAACTGGCAAGCTTCCCCATCCCTTGTTGTACGCTCCAGAAACTGCCTGTTCCAGCTTTATCTGTGGCTGGTTATTGAGTATGCATTCTCAGAGTTATTACACCCTGCTTTTAGCAGAGCTACATCAGAAGAAGGCTTAATGACTCAAGCTTGACTGCCTTTAGCACTGAATCTTTAGCCTATATTTTTCCCCATTTAGTATTTTTGCAAAAATTTTCCCAACAGGTCAGAACAAAAGAAACCCTCCTACTGAAGTGATAGATGCTTCCATTTGATCTACCCAGGAGCAAACCGGTGCAGAGTTAGTATTGTTGCCTGGCTAGATAATTCCATGCAGTGGAGTCTAAAAGGGTTTCCTCTTTGATCTCTCTTGTGTGTTGTTTCAAAATTATAAAGGAAGTGGTTTTGCCTCTCTTTTTATTTTTCAGAGAGCGATAACGGCCCTTGTGCTGAATCGATACCAAATCTGAGAAGACCTGAGGCAGATGGGTTCAGGGAAATTCAATACAGACCTTTCTTGTTTTACTTCAGTGGAGTCTTTTTCATCCTGAAGAAGTGGCTGGAGGAAATGGCACACAGAGACTCTTGATTTGCTTCGGGGTCATTTATAGCAGCTTCTTCTAGAATCAGTTTTTTGAACCATGCTGTGCTTGACCAGAGTGGCTGGACTATTGTATCACACCAACAGCCTAGCATAGCTTCTTGGACATCTCTTACAATCTTAGGTTGCAATGCTTCTGTGCGTTTACTCAGAGGAAAGTGTTTCCACGTTCAATGGTGCAGTTGAAACTGTGCCTCACACGTTGCTGTTCTAAAGACCAAACCATTCTGTGGAATTGGCTCTTCCCCAAGATTTGTTCGGCCGTTAAGCCTGACCAAAGTATATTGACCCTTGACTAGGGGTATGTGGCCATACACCGTATACTTTCTCTTAAGTCCAAATTCAGATGTTAGCCCCAACTAGAGTATATCCATTAACTAAGCTATTGTTGTCGTTGTCTGCCTTCAAGTGATTTCCAACTTACAGTGACCCTAACACAAACCTATCTTGGGGTTTTCCAGGGCTGGAAGTGTGTGATGCACCCAAAATTATCCAGTGGGTTTCCATGGTCAAATGGGGAACCAAACACTTCTCTCTAGGGTCGTAGTCCAATGCTTAAACCACTACATAATGCTGCTGTATTGACTAGATAGCTAGAGCTTTCTAAATCACCATTTATATTAATTCCATTGATACAACGGGTTTACTCTAGTTGGGACTGACAATTGGATTTTGATCTATAAGCCTAGTGTATGGTGGCTCAAAACTCTCAGTTCCTGACCTTGCTGCGTTGAGTGCAAAATCCAAATGGGAATCCTTCTCATGGAGTGTTGCTTCCTCCTCCTCTTCCTCCTCCTCACCCCATGTACAGATGTTGATGCACTGGAAAGTATCTTCTGACTCACCTGGGAGCAGCAGAGTAGCTCAGGGCCACTGCAGGCCATATTGCATGCACAGGTCTGTCTTCCAACACCTCAGTCTCCAGCATCTGCCCTCTGGGGAGCAGCTGCCACACCCCACCTCATGGTGGGCCCCCATGTTTGCTTCCCTTCTTTGTGGTGGGAATGAGAAAGGCAGAAACTCATACACCACATTCAGGTAGGATTGTGGGTCCGCAGTTTCCCTAGACATCATATTGAAGCTCTTCCTCCTATCCTCTGTTGTTGTGTGCCTTCAAGTCATTTTCTACTTATGGAGACCTTAAGATGAACCTATCATGGGGTTTGCTTGGCAGGGTTTGCTCAAAGGAGGGTTGCCTTTGCTTTCTCTTGAAGCTGAGAGAGTGTGACTTGCCTAAAGTCACCCGGTGAGTTTCCATTGCAGAGCAAACTCCAGAGTCGTACCTCAACACTTAAACTACTCTTCCACACTGACTCTGCTCTCAGACTACTCAGATCATCTGCATCTGTCACCTTGGATGGTCTCAGCCTTTGTACCTTCTGCCTTCTCTCATCACACAACACACACACTCTCAGTGATATCAGGCCTTGTGAATAAATGGAGACATTTGCTCATATTACCATATACTCAGGAGCTCTGGGAATATATATAGTGAATTCTTTCCTTCCTCCTATTGAGTCTCTAGAGCGATGGATACATAGACGTTCTTGATTAAAGAAAATTGGGTGGAGAGAAGCTGAAAGAGTGACAATGGTAGCATCTAAAATTAGGAGTGGAGCTAAGCCATCAGCTGAACATGAATTTGAAATCCATATCTCTTTGGAGCTTTCAGAAGTTTAAATTCCTCTTCTGTCTCCTTCCCTCTTCACTTTCGTCTCATGCTTTTCTGCCAACGTTGTTCGCATATTCCTATTTTGAGCCAAAAGGAGCACACGCTATCAAATAGTAGATGATGCTGAGCATCTCAAAATCAAGGAGATCAGGAAAGAGAGCAGCGTTCGTCTCAGATATAGTTTTTGTAGCATGGAACAGTCATGGGAAAAAATTATTATAAAGTTGACTCTGTTGTTGCAAATTATTAAAGTCACTCTTTTTGTGAGCAAAACAACCCAGAACAATTGCTTTTAACATCTTTTTTTTTTTTCTTGGTGTAGTGGCAGGCTGCAGGGAGTGAACGGTTCAAATTAATGTATTATTGTATTGCTCGGCATGCTAAATAATAAGAGCCACTCAGCAAAAAATGAAATGTAAGTACCTGTTTCCTGCATTGAGGAATTGCCTGTGTGGGGTTTTCAAATGTTCCAGGGCTCTGCTAGAGGCTATAATAAGGTGCACAAAATGTTATTTGCACATCCCCACCCTTTCTGAAATGGATTTATCTTGTGAATTAATCCCAGTGGGCGCATGTGAAAAGTTTACCACCCCTCTTGTGATGTGCCACGGGGAAAGAAAATGACATGTGAAGACATCACGAAGCAATTAATTGTTTAATTAAAAAGAAATCATACGGTGCTGATGTGTTCTGATTATACATCCATTTTCCCTCTCAGCCATTTCAATGCCCAGGCCGTTCACAGACCTTTCATATTCTTTTAAAAAGTAGTCTATTTTTTTCCACATTCAGGCTGCCAAGAAATACGCATTTCATGCAACTGATGGCTTAGAAAGCATCTTTGGAAAGGCATTTGAAGTCTCCTCAAAAATGCCTCTCTTTCATAGATGTTGTTTGAAGAGTCTGGAAAAGGTACTTTTTCAGCCTACAATTCCCAGAAACCCTCAGTCAGAAAAGTAACCTTTCCACAATTTAGCATTCTATAATCTTTTTCCCCTGAAAAAACTATTATCCACTGCCAATTGCTGGAACATGAAGTGCACATACATGCACAGAGATGACACCAAATTGGGAGGGGTTGCTAATACGCCAGAGGACAGGATCAAAATTCAAAATGACCTGGATAGGTTGGAGAGCTGGGCCAAGGCAAACAAAATGAAATTCAACAGAGAGAAGGGTCAAGTCCTACACTTAGGTAGAAAAAATGGAATCCACAAATATAGGATGGGGGACACGTGGCTGGATAGCAGTACGTGTGAAAGGAATCTAGGAGTCTTCATAGACCACAAGCTGAACATGAGTCAGCAGTGTGATGCAGCAGCCAAGAAAGCCAATGCAATTCTCGGCTGCATCAATAGGAGTATGGTGTCTAGATTGAGGGAGGTACTGGTACCACTCTACTCTGCTTTGGTTAGACCTCATCTGGAATACTGTGTCCAGTTCTGGGCACCCCAATTCAAGAAGGATATTGACAAGCTGAAGCAAGTCCAGAGGAGGGTGACCAAAATGGTGAGAGGCCTGGAAGCCGTGAAGCCCTATGAGGATAGACTTAGAGAGCTGGGTATGTTTAGTTTGCAGAAGAGAAGGTTAAGAGGGGACATGAGAGCCATGTTTAAATATTTGAAGGGATGCCATGTGGAGGAAGGAGAGGGCTTGTTTTCTGCTGCTCCAGAGACCAGGACAAGGAGCAATGGATTCAAGCTGCAGGAAAGGAGATTCCACCTGAACCTCAGGAAGACCTTCCTGACAGTCAGGGCTGTCCGGCAGTGGAATCTGCTGCCTCGGAGTATAGTGGAGTCTCCTTCCGTGGAGATTTTTAAGCAGAGGCTGGATGGCCATCTGTCGGGAGTGCTTTGAGGGTGTTCCTGCATAGCAGGGGGTTGGACTGGATGGCCCCTGGGGTCTCTTCCAACTCTACAATTCTATGATTCTATGATTATAAGACATTCTTGTTCCCAATGGTCAAAAAGTTCCAGTGCTATAATCTTGCAAGCCATGGTTCCACTATCCCCAAAAAACTTAAACATACACACATAGAGGGCCAAGACTTCAGTGACAGCTGGCAGCTCCCATGTTAATGGGAAGGTAAATCCGCTCTGTGTTTTGTTCTGAACTTTAAAGCAGATGTCTACAGAGCTAAATGATATTCTCAAAATAGCTTCTGCACTTTGGATTCACTGTCACTGTGACATGGGAGCTATTTGCCCCCACTGAACACTGGACAGAGCAGTATGTCCACTCTGAGTTTTAGTCTGAACTTTAAAGGAGTTGTCCACGGTGGTGTACCTCTTTGGGGGATAGGGTTCAGTGCCTTAGTAGCTCTTTTAGATTAGACACAGGATTAATTCATTGCCCCCACTGACCTGGAAATCACTAGTCACCCTGTGGTAGGATGTGACCGATGCCACCTCTTATTTGGCCACCAGCTCAGCAAGGCCTGCGTATCAGAGGGAATGAGATTCGTGTAAATGCCATCTTGAGATGTCTGGGATTCATTCCTACGAGGGAACAGCAAAGCTAAGGGTAACCAATCCATCACCAAAAGGCCAATTTTGTTTTTAAATGAAGGAAGTTGGGAAGACAGAAATGGATCATCTCATCCTTCCTGCCTCTGATGAGCAGAGAGGTCCCCCAGCTTTGTTTGCCGAGTGACCTTGCAGGGAGCAGATGGTGGCCTGCGTGACTGGATCTCCCATCACTGCTGTTCCCTCGGATCACTCTGGTAAACATGCACATCGAGAGACCTGCCAGCTTTAGCTCCAGACATCATGTGCAACTGTGTAGCAAAAGCAGATTTTGTTCAGGACAGGCTGATCATCATCTTGGTCTCCCCAGCACTCTTCCCTCAGCAGCCTTCAAATTAATCCCACTGGATTGAGATGTCATTCCCAGCTGTCATCTCAGGAAGCTGCTCTGGAGCTTTTCCCCAGGCACCCTAGCAGAACTTCATGAGAAGTTCCAAAGCTTCTTGACAAAGAAAAATGGTCCTTACTTTGGCACTAGATGAATGGAAAGTTGGTGTTCTCCATGTAAAACATGAAGAACAGGCCATGGTGGTGTCTTAACACTGGCTACATCAATATTAAGTACCCTCATAGATTTATTGTAAGGAGGTATCCAATAGCTCCTTGTGAAATACCTTTGTTCTTAGCTGTATGGCTCCCAAACACAGAGCCGCCACCTCCTGGATGCTGAATGACTGCACTTGGGTGTCCTTGTCACTTGCTTTCATGATCTGGAGAAGAAGGAACAAACGTCCTGTCCAGAGGTTAACGGCTGTCTCCATTTCCTCAGTGTGCAAGGGAAGGTGAGAAGCCCTTAGGTGCAACCTTGTGGCTAGTCAGGAGCCAAAGTGGAGCTGTGGCAGGGAGCCATTTGGCTAACCTTGTGCATCTGTGGAGTAACAGGTGTCTATTGCCACCACTACTACCACCAGAGTAAGTGTGGTGGTGGAGATTTATGTGCTCCCATTGGCTCACGATCCAAGCTTGCCAGGATCCCCTTATGCGCTCAGAAGGGAAAGAGATCCTTTCACTCCACAGATCAGCTGCATAAGTACCCTGGCAGAAACTGACACTCTGCCAATAGTCCAGCTGCAACTTGGCCAAAGATACCAGTCCAGACTACAGCCCATCTAGTTTCCATGTACCTTTGGAAGCCCATGTTTTCTGTTGATGACAGTTCATAGAATCATTGAGTTGGAAGGGATCCGAAGGGCCATCCGGTCCAACCCCATTCTGCCTTTCAGGAATGGACAATCAAACTGTGATAATAGCAGTGTAGATACATCCTATGGTTGTCCACATGCCAGGCATGTGCCCATCACTGAGCTGTGGCCCCTAGCACCCATGCCTGTTCTCTAATTGAGATCTCCATGGTGAACCTTCTTCTCCATAGGCTTCCAGCATGTGGCTACCTAAAAGAGAGAGACTTAATGGTGGGACTCCCTCCCCAAGCAGGCTCGACAAGTTCCTTCCCTGCAATCCCAGCATGGGATCTCTTGTTTTCTTGGCTTTTCATGATAATTGATTACGTTTGTCCCTTTCCCCCTTGTCTTGCTGACATGAGAACTTTTTTTGGGATTGTGGTCTCAGATTTGTGGAAATCCTGCACAGAATTTGGAAAAGTTCCCTTTTCTTTGGACTACAACTCCCAGAACCATCACCACCACCTAAAGAATGTACATTTGGTCCAATCTTCATTTGTTTTCTCAAGAGAATGTGACAACCTTTCTGCTTTGATGTGCTTTCAGTTAATGTGCTGGGCAAGGCATGTTGCTAGTTTATTGCTCAAAACACCGCTGCTTTCTTCATAATGGCTTTAAATTTGTTTTGTATGTGCTGAGTTATGGTTGTTTCTCAGACTGCTGTTTTTAGTCTGTAATTGCTGCAAGCTGATATTTAGTTATACTTTATGTTTTTAATTCTGTACGCAAAGCACCTTGGGATGGATTTGTCCTGAAAGGGAGTTCAGATATCTAAGGAAAATATGCACGACACACAAGCACAACAGGCTATGAGAGGGTCTCCAAGAGGGATGAAAATCCATGTTTGTCTCATTATCCTGCATAAAAACAAGAGCTGCAATTTTTTCCCGTCCTTCCCTGCAAGAAGTGTGTGTGCGTGTGCGTGTGCGTGTTCCTGGCAACATCAGGAACTCTTTTTCATCTAGAGATCCCAGGAGACTGAACTAAAATTTGCAGACAACTCCCGGGGTCCCCCAGCTTTACACCAGCACAGTCCTGGAATTATTGCCCATTACTGTTTTCACATTATTCTCTCAGTCTTAGCAGCATCTGACACCATGTCACAAGAGTGATGAACTAACTCTGGGTTTTAATCCAAACTTTAAATGAGCTGTCCAAGATCCTGAATCAACCTTGCAGGTAGGGTTCAGTGCCATTAACAGAGCTCTCCTAGGTGCTGAACTTTAATTGTGCTTTTCAGGATGCTGAAATTGGTAAGGTTCAGCACTTTGGATAGCTCTTTCAAAGCTTAGGCTCAAACCCAGAGTGGATTCAGCGCTCAACCGTCTTGGAAGACACCAGCTGCCACTAGTCTGGGTTACAGCTTGGAAAAAGATATATATCTCCCCAGATAGCATGCTTTCTCATGCTCTGGTTTTACAATTAGGAGAGGAGGAGGAAACAAGAAAATGGTATTCCCTCTGGCTACTCTTTTATTATAAAATTAAAAAAACCTTCAGCTCTCCCACTAAGCCACACCAATATGTTTCTCCATGCTTCTATAAACCTGAAGGGGACAGTGAACTGGGGTTCCTACTCCCTGCCTACTAAAAAAGATTGATTTCTCCATCCACTTTGCCTGCTCAGAGGTCCCACAAGGAGGTTCCTGACCTCCTGTTGCCTTAAATAGGCCTTGCCAAGGACACTCAAGCAAGCTGTGGCACCAAACACCAGGCAGAGAAAAGGTAGCACCAGCAGCATCATGCTCGGGTGGTCGCTAGTAACTTTACCTTTCTCATGTTATTTTCAGGCGAGATAAAACCTCCGTTGTCTGATGAGCCAGAACAGCGATATCCAATGGTTCCTTTTCCTTTTCTGTGTGTGTTTTTTCCCATCTTTCCTCCTGCTCTCCCTGCAAGCTGGTTAACCCCGAAATCCAGTTACTGCTCATTATTCAGAGGTGCCTTCCTCTTACCAAATGGACACAGGGCTGCTGGGTGCCTTCTCCTCGGTGCTAATGAAGCTGCAAATTGCTCCTGCAGCTGTGAGGGACTAATAAGTCTGAACTTTGGCTTGTGTGTGTGTGTCTCTGTGCATCCTTGAGCTACCCGAGCCCCCAGTGACCCCTCACTCGGAGGGCTGGGGTTGGGGAGAGAACATCCTCCCTGGCAGCCAGCCCAGGTCGCCCGGGTTCTTCAGACCCACTGGAGAATGAAGGGTGCCTGTCCCCCTGAAGCGTGCTGCCTCCGGGACCCCCCCCGCGTGCGCAAAGAAGAGCCAAGCGTGAAGCACAGGCTCAGCATGCCCAAAGTGCAGCCCTCCCTGCTCCTCCCTCTCGGCCCTCTCCAAGGGGCTGCAGGTCCCTTTGCGTGCAGAGCTCTCCCGTTGAGCCGCCCACCGAGGAAGGAGAAGAAAGGCGGAAGCTGCTGGAAGGAGCAAGCCTCCTGCGTGTCTCCCTGAAGAAGCTCTCGGGGGTCTCCGGAAGGGTCCGAGCATCTGTCTTTCCTCGCACGAGGCTCACTTGGCCCGGCCGCTTCACCTCGCAGGAGCCTGTCGTGAGTCTGTGCATGTCGTGAGACAGCCGGAACCTGTGGACCGGCTCTTCTCTTTGCCGCGTAGGAACCCACCCCTCTTCTTTTCCTCTTCTTTTGCCCCGGGACCAAATTCTCAGTTTGAGAAAGAGGTCGTGAGCAGGAGTGCACATCCTTCCCGAACAGAGGCCTACCTGCAGGTCGGGGTGGGCAGCTGGGGAAGGCTAGGGGGCTGCGTTAGCCCCCCCGGGAGACCAGGAGAGCTGCCCCTCCCTCACCCACTCCTGCAAAGAACCCCAACCTCTTCCCTTCCTCTTTGCTCTGGGGCCCCCGAAAATGTCACGGGAAGGCTCTCCGTGACCCCCAGAGGGCGTTTCGGGGCAAATTGGCAAAACGTCTTTTTTTTATGAAACAAAAAAGAAACATAGTGACAGCAAAATGAATAAAAGGAGACATCACACTACAAGGACAAATAATAATACTAATTGTAATAATGATAGTAATGATAACACTAACAATAATAATAGTAATAGTAATAATAATAATACAAGAAGAATAAGAAAGCTGAAAATAGCTAGCAAAACTAGGAAGTTCTCTCAATACTACCATCTAGAATAAAGCAAACAAGAAACATAGCGACAGCAAAATGAGTAAACGGAGACATCACACTACAAGGACAAATAATAATACTAATTGTAATAATAATAGTAATGATAACACTAATAATAATACTAATTGTAATAATAATACTAATGATAACACTAATAATACTAATTGTAATAATACTAAAACTAATACTAATACTAATAATACTAATACTAATAATAATAATAATAGAAGAGGAATAAGAAAGCAAAACTAGGAAGTTCTCTCAATACTACAAAGACCTGAAAATGGGTTCCCGCCCCTCTTGCATGAAACTGTTATAAACACTTACACTCAACTCTCGTACCATTACTCAGAATCCGTCAGCCCTGCACAGTTCCAACCTGACTTCTGTGGTTTTGAGTGGAGCTCGTACTAAACATTTATTAGTATCCCAGGCAAAATGTCTTCCTCACCCCCGGGGCCCTCCTAATGTGCGGGAAGGGCTCTTTTAGACACTCAAAAGGGCGTGTTGCACAATAAATAAATAAACCTAAATATAAATAAATATAAATCTATACAAATGTTGACCGCTAGTGCCTCCCAAAAGGGCCCTGAGGTTGCAAAGGGTGGCCGCCCGTTGCCCTCCCTGTAGATACTGGACGGAGCTCCACAGCGGACTTTTTTTTAGGCAAAAATATTCTCCCATTTTTGGGAAATCTGGCCCCAGAGGACGTCCGGGTGCCGGCTAAACCCTTGCCTTTGCTGGCTAAGCGGCCCTGAAGCTCTGCAGCTGCGCCCAAGGAGGCAAGGAAGCTCCTTCTTTTTTCCCAGTGGGGAGGGGAGGGGAGGGGGCAGTCGTAAGCCCCCGCCACGCTTTCCCCGAGACAGCCAGGGAAGCTGCGAAGAAATGGGGAGCAGAGCAGCGGGACTCCCCTCCTTCTTTCCTTCCGCATGGGAGTTGGCCAGCGAATGGTACCAGGCAGCTCTGGAAGTCCCGCGCTGGCAGGGGAAGGGGAGGGAACCGTGGGGGGGCAGGAGGAACGCACAGGGGGGCCGGGGTGATGGGGGAAGCAGGGGCGGAGGGAAAACAAGGGGTGCAGCAGCAGCGGCAGCAGCAGGAGGAGGTCCCGGTCCTGATTTCCGATCGGGGTAATTGAGGAGGCAATCTAGCCATGGTCTGCTGGGTGATGAACTCCGAAACATCCGGGTTCCGCCCCAAAGCAGGGGGTCCCCCTTAAAGCAAAGGGGCTCTCTGAGTCAGGCAACATCGGGAACCGTGGACGCCCGCCTGGGAACGGAGTGGCTGTAGCAACCAGCCCCGTCTGAGGAGCCCCTCGTGGGATTGGGCAGAGCCGGGAGGAGAGAGCCTCTCACCAGCACCACCAGCACCACCACGCTCCCCTTCTCTGGACCTCTTCTCATAGGTAATTCTGGGTTTTACCCATTTTTAGGTTGGGAAAGGCAAGAACCCCTTGTCTGCGGCAGTGTGAAATATTGCCTTCGGGGGACGTGCCTTCTCCGAACTCCAGCTTTACAGTGATGGCTCTTTTCAGTTCTTTGGACTTGGAAACAAGGTAGACAGACATATAGTGGTTTTTCTTCCTCTGGTTCATTCAGTGGCTTTGGGACTTTGATGAACATCATCATTTGAGTTGGTGTTTCATTTTTCCATCTTCTTGGAGGCTGATTTCGGACTTTAAAGCGTGCTCACTTTGTATAGATCTTTCCTTCCTTTCTTTCCTTTTTGCTTTTTCTAAATTGGACTAATATGGTCTTGGAATTTATTTGGACTTGGTTTAGAATTTTTAGGAGGTACACTTCTCATTGAAAAGGAATTTAAGGTTATTGATAATGTAAATATTGTAATTTGTTGAAATGTTTGTAATTTGTTGTTAATCTTAATAAAAATATATATTAAAAAGAAAAAAGAAAAAAAGAAAAGGACTTGTTATTTTGTACAAGAGAAAAGTTCCTTCCTTGCGCACTAGAGTGGACACTTTGTTTACCTTTTTTCAAGCTTATCCGATTATAAGTGGACACTACATCTGCAAATCTGTCTACATTTCAGAAGAATTTTCTGTATATCTCTCCTTTTTCTAGTATTTTTGATAACTGGCTTATTCAATTAAAGACTTTGTTTTGTGGGAGAGACTGATAGAAAAAAAGAGAGAGAGAGAGAAGTTCCGTAATTAAATCTCTGAGACCACAGTTGCCAGATCATTAGAACTGTAAATTCGGAGACACTACTGACCTGATAAATCCACCTATTGCTATATATCTGGAACCGATTCTTAGTGGAAGGACTGTGGAACAACTTTTTTTTTTTTTTTGCTATATTTTACATGCTTTTGTGGACTGTCCCTTTTTTTTTTTTTTTGAAAGACTATTCGGACTGAGTGGGGGGGAGTGATTGCGGGAGCTAGCAGAGAAGCGACGGATGCTGGCGCTGCCAGAGAACAGGAACTGAGAAGTGGCAAAGATAACCATAATAATTTGGCAGCATAATTCTTTTTTTTTTCTCTTTTGTGTGTTGCCTTTTTCTTGCTTTTCTCTCTATATAATTAACTTGCAAGACTATAAATATAGACAAGTAATCCAAGCAATATTTATAGTGCTAAATGTATAAGTAAGAAATAAAACAAGTTAGAATACTGAAGGAGCTATATATTGACATATTCTAGTTAGAAGACTTGGATCATTTGGTGCAAATTGTAATTTATTTGTCAAGTTTTAGTTTACTGTAGATTAAGACCTGAATATATTTGATTTTATTGGGGGATATATAAGTTATAACAGCATATCTGGGTTAGAGCTGGCTGTGTATTGAGTTTTGTGTTTTGGAGACTTGCTTGGTTAAGTACGACATTGAAGCGGCAGAGCCAACGACAAAACAAAGCCAGCTGAATAAGCTCCCAAATCATAACAAACTCCGTAAGTAACCGAAAATATATATTGGAACATTGTAGGTGATTGCTGGGTGACCTTTGATAGAAATCTATAATTCATGGTAATATGTGGGAAAATTTCATTGTGATGATTACGGTAGGTATCATGAAGCAGGAATATGGAAAATGGAAATGCTGGGGGGGGGTGGTAAGATGGCGACGTGTGTGGTCGCTCTGTGAAGTGCTCTGCCGGAGCGATCAGCTGAACGAAGCAGAAACGGCGTTGGAATAAACTGCCTGAGCTCACTGAAGAGAGGTGAGCGAGAGGGTCGCGGCTATTGGTGATGTGGATTTGGAGCGCCTGAGAAAAGCCCCGTCTAGCCTGAAGAAGGGCGAAGGACGGTGAGTGAAGAAAGATCGGGCACCGGCATTGGGGAAGGAGAGGAGACGAACCGGTGTTTTTGCCTGGCCTCGGAGGAAGAAGAACGACCTCGCGAGGAGACCAAGCTTCGTTGCGGTAGCCAGATAGGCTAAAAAACGTCGCAGATCTGGATCCGGATTTACGGAAACTTTCTCTATTTTTTTTATACTCCCACTTGGATTTATAATTAATAACTGGGTGATCTTTTTGTTTAATTGGTGAAGGAGCAAAAGAACTGGAGATCAGAGCTGGATCAGGGTGCTGGATGCCTAGAGGGGACCTAGACGTTTGTGCTGGAGACATGCAGACAGAGTTTGATTGCTGTGGAGTGTTCTTATGTTCAGATATAACTGCAATTTAAATGTTTTGGCTTTACTTGTGAGTTTAACTGAACAACTAGCTCTGACTGAAAAGAAGGATTTTTGGGTCCCTGCTGTTTTAGACTGCTTGATGTATTGTGAGACTGAATGAAAAATCAAGCCGGGATTCTAGTGTTGCTGTGAATCTGATTTGGAAAGAACTTAACTTTTGGCAAAGTTTTTGGAAGTAGAGACCAGTAACTAACTTACTGACGTGGATTTGGATTTGCTGCTGAAATAGGCACAAAATAGGCATTAAATAACAAGGAACTATTTTGGAATATTAGAAGTAGCCACTGGGGATGAAGGATATTGAGTCTCTGGTGGCTTAAATATTTGAATATTTAAATATCTGTTGTATTTTTTTTTCCTGTTGTTGTTTTTTTGGTTGTATAGTATTATTTGGAATCCTAGGTTGATAATATTTAAAACTTGTGGAAAAAGTGTTGCTTAATAGGCTTATATTATATACAGCTGGGTATTTCGCCCGACAGGGAGTGAACTATTTTCAAGGTTAGCACTATCACAAACAGAGTTTGGCTGATATTAACCTGTTAAATACTAGTTTTAGTTTCAATCTTCAGTTTGAACTTTAGGATCTGCTCTTGGATACATATATTGTGATACATATTTATATATATATGTATAGATTATATATATAGATACATAGATCTTCTTTTTGATTTGGAATTAATTTTGTCTGTAGCATGAGCATATAGGAATTGATATAGAATTATAAGTTTAACTAGTAGGTATTTAGTGTCAAACACTAAGTGAAGGATTATAAGAAATAGAAAATAGAAAATTTTAAGGTATAGAGTGTATATTTTTGCCTTTTTTTTCTTTTTTTTTTTGGAAATTCATAAATATTGAGTTTGTGCTAAGGTGATATTGTGAAATTTTATCTTCTTCCTTAAAAGAAAATTTTGGTCTTTGAAGTATAAATATAAAGTTTGGTATTGTTTGAATTAGATATAGTAGATTTTGGAACCTTAAGCGTGAAATGGTATCGAGAGTTAAGAAGACATCCCGACAAAAAAAGTAGTTCAATGGAAGACATACAGGAAAATCCCACCACCAATAAAGACGTGTTAGAAGAAATAAGAAAGTTGAGGAATGAGTTGAGACTTGAAATGAAGGGACTCATGAGAGAGTTAAAAGAAGAAATAAATCAGGATATACGAAGGGAATTTGGGGAATTGAAAGAAAAGGTCACAGAAGAACTGAAGGAAGTGAAAGAAAAGGTGGCAGATATAAGTAAGGAAATAGTTCAGATTGGAGGAAGTACAAAGATGTTAAAGACAAAAGTGAATAAAGTGGAGCAACAACTAGAGGCAACAGAAGAAAAGCTTGATCAAGAGATTTCTAAGTTAAAACTAGATATTGATGTACGTGCCCGCGCCAAGTGTGTGAAGATACGTGGTATTAAGGAAAGACCTCGGGAGAATTTATCTGAAACTGTTATCCCGATTCTTGCTGAATTTATTGGTTGGGAAGTAGCTCAATTAGACCTGGAAGTGGATAAGCTATATCGTGTGAATTCAGCAGTGGCCACGAGACAGAATCTACCAAGAGACATTGCTGTATATTTCATTAGAGAGAGGGTCCACGATTTAGTGATCCAACAGAGCTATAAAAACAGTATCATGGTGGAAGGATCGGAATTAATAATATTAAAGGACTTTCCATATGAAGTTTTGGCGAAGAGGAAGTTATACAAAGAACTGACTTTAGCTCTCCGAGAAAAGCAAATTAGATATAAGTGGGCAAGAGATGAAGGTGTAATCTTCTCTTATAAATTTAAAAGATATGTCATCGATACAACAGATAAGGCAGAGGAATTTTTAAAGAAGCTTCAACAGGAGGATGAACAGGATATTTTTTCTGAGAGTAAATTTTCTGAAGAATCGCGGAGATCTCAAGGAAAAACCAGAAGTCATTTACAATTGAGTTTTCACAACGAAGGTGAAGAAACCGATCTGACTGACAATGCGGAAGAAGAGAATTTGCTACCTTCAAAAGAAATTGCGCACCTGCATGGAGAAGCGGAACGAGGACTTAAAGCACTTCAGCAGATAGTCACAACTCTGAAGTGAAAATAACTGACTTCTTCTTTTTTTGGGGGGGGGGGATAGGGTAGGGAATTGAACTTATTACTTCCTAAGGAACTTATTACTTCTTAAGGTAATTATTTAGTTATATATTGAAATAACTTTAAAATTCACTAAGTGGTTGATATATGGAAATTAAGTATGATTGACGTATCCATCTGTTGTTGGAATGTTAATGGAATGAATGGACCGGTTAGAAGGAAGAGGGTATTTAATTTTTTGGAGAAACAGAAAATAGGAATTGCTTGTATTCAGGAAACTCATTTGATGGAGAAGCATAGTAAATATTTTGAGAATATCAAATTGGGAAACTGTTATGCATCTTGTAACCAGAAACAAAAGAAAAAAGGGGTGGCTATATATATAAGTACTACATTTCAAAGTAAATTAATCCAAAAAGATCAGAAAGGAGAGTATATTATGGTGGAACTAGGTTGGTATAATGAAAAAAATTTGTTAATAGGAATATATGCGCCGTTGACAAATAAACAAGCATTTTATAGATTAATATTAGATTATATGATTGGAACCGAATATCAAAAAATAATTTGTATGGGTGATTGGAATGGAGTAATCGATTCTAAAATAGATAGGAAGCAAGCAAAGCTAAGAAAACAAGAAGTAAAACATAGGAATTTGCCGCGAAATATTAAGGAGGGGCTTAATTCTTTAAATTTGATTGATGTTTGGAGATCAAAATACGGAATGCAACGAGATTATACATATTACTCTGACAGGCACCAGAGTTGGTCAAGAATTGATATGATTTGGATTTCTAAAAGTTTAGCTAACTTGGTTAAAAATGTTAAAATTTTACCAAAATTGATTTCTGATCACTCACCGATATTGATGGAATTTAGCGGAAAAAGGAATTTTTATTCTTGGAGACTTAAAGAATTTTTGCTTAAAGATGAGACATTAGTGCAAGAAATTAAGGAAGCTATTAAAAATTTCTTTAAAGATAACTTAAATAAAGGTACCCAAACCTGCATAGTTTGGGATACCATGAAAGCTTATATTAGAGGCCTTCTGATTCAAAAGGAATGTTTATATAGAAAACAGAAGAAATGTAAAGAAGAAAAACTTCAAAATTTACTTAAAGAAAAAGAAGACAAATTAAAAATGGATCTTACGAACAAAAAAATTAGAGAGGAGATTCAAATAATACGAAATCAAATCAATGCTTTAAATTTAGAAGAGATGGGGAAAAAATTAAATTTTATTAAACAAAAAGAATTTGAATTTGGGAACAAGATAAGTAAATGGTTAGCATACAAATTACGGAAGAAAAAAGAAAGAAGTTATATAACTCAAATTAAAGTAAATGGCCAGATGATTTCAAATCAGAGCTCGATTATATCAAATTTTTATAAATATTTTTCTAATTTATATTCTTGGCCAGATAAAGGGGAAGAAGGGAAGGTGAAGATAAGGCAATATTTAAAGCAAGATATGATTCCCATGATACCTGAGGATAAAAGGAAGGTTATGAATCAAAAAATATCAATGCAAGAAGTAAATATAGCTATAAGGAAGTTAAAATTAGGGAAGGCACCAGGAACGGACGGCTTTACAGCGGTATTTTATAAAGTTTTTGAAGATGAATTAATATTGCCTTTCTTAGAAATGGTTAATAAAGAAGGAAACATTGTTATTCCACCTTCATGGAGGGATGCTAACATTTCTGTAATACCCAAAGAAGGAAAAGATAAACTTGAAATTTGCAACTACAGACCCATATCTTTATTAAATAATGACCATAAAATTTTCACTAGAATATTGGCCACTAGATTAAAAAGAATATTAAATGATTGGATACATCAAGATCAGGCAGGATTTTTACCAAAACGTCAGATTAGCGACAATGTGCGTGCAATTATAAATTTAATTGAATATCACGATTATAATCTGGACAGGCTGGCTTTAGTATTTGTAGATGCCGAAAAGGCGTTTGATAACTTGAATTGGAATTCCATGATTGAAGTATTGAAAAGTATTAATTTAGGAAACAAATTTATAAATTGGATTGAGGCGATATATAAAGATCAGAGCGCTTATATTATAATAAATGGTTATAAGTCAGATAAACTAGTTATAGAAAAGGGTACGAGACAGGGCTGTCCTATTTCACCATTATTGTTTATATTATCATTAGAAATACTCAACAGACGTATAAGGCAGGATATAGAAATAAGGGGATGTCAAATCAAGCAGGAGGTATTTAAATTAAAAGCTTTTGCTGATGATTTGGTAATTATATTACATGATCCAATAAAGAGTATAGTTAAATTATTGAAGATTATTGAGGAATTTGGTGAAAATTCAGGCTTTAAATTAAATAAAGATAAAAGGGCAATTTTGACCAAAAATATGAAGAAAGAAGAACAGAAGAATTTAGAACTAGTTTCTAATTTAAAAACCGTTAAAAAAGTTAAATATCTGGGTATTGTTATCACCAATAATAATATAGATTTGATTGATAATAATTATATACCGACATGGAAGGCAATAGAAAGTAAATTACAAACATGGTCAAAACTTAATCTTACATTGTTAGGTAGAATTGCCTCGGTTAAGATGAATATACTTCCAAAGCTAATGTTTTTATTTCAAAATTGACCTATTTTAAAGAATGAAAACTTTTTTGAAAGGTGGTCTTCAAAATTAAAAATTTTTTTGGGGCACGTAAGAAGGCTAGAATCAAAGGGAAAATATTATTTGATATTAAAGAAAGAGGTGGGTTGGCTTTGCCAAATTTAAAGTTATATTATAGATCATGTGTCTTAAAATGGATTCTCGAATGGATAAGTTTAGAAAATAACAGATTGCTTACTCTTGAAGGTGCTACAAATAAATTTGGGTGGCATGGGTATTTATGGTATAAAAAAAGCACAAGAAGACAAGGAGTTTAATAAACATATAATTAGAAAATCATTATTAAAAGTTTGGATTATGTATCAAAACAAGGTTTTTTTGGAAAAGCCAAGATGGGTTTCTTTACAGGAAGCTCTCTAAAGATGTTAATCCTAGAAATATTAATTGGCTGACCTATGATGACATATTAGGAAAACGGGCAGGTAAAGTTGAATTAAAACCATTACAGGAACTAAAAGAATTAGGGTTTCCAGACAATTGGTTGCAATACAGACGATTATATGAGTTGTATAAAATAGATTTGTCTAATGGGGGGATACAGGAAAAAAATTCAAATGTTAGAGAGTTGGATATTCAATATTTAATTGGGAAGGAACATATTATTGGGAAAATCTATCATATATTATTAAAATTAGAATTAGAGCATGAGGTAATTAAGGATTATATGATTAAGTGGTCGCGAGACCTGGGATACTCTATTGAGTTAATTGAATGGACAAAATTATGGACTAGAAATATAAAATTTACTAAAAGTGTAAATTTGAAGGAGAATTTTTACAAAATGCAATTCAGATGGTATATTACACCCCAATTATTTGCTAAAACATCTAAAAACTATTCTAATAAGTGCTGGAAATGTGGCGAAAAAGTAGGGACATTTTTTCACATATGGTGGGAATGTAAAAAGGCTAAAGAATATTGGAGTATAATTCATGATCAAATTAATCAAATATTAGGAACAAATTTGTTATCCAATCCGGAGTTATATTTATTAAATATGTTTATGGTAGTGAATGTACAATATCAAAAGGAATATGGGAGGATATTATTGTATATGGTAACGGCAGAAGAATTCTTTACGCCTCAAAATGGAAAAATTTAGAAATTCCTACTAAAAATGATTGGTTAATTAAGTTGTATGAAATGTTTCAAATTAACAGGTCGTTAACCGCTATGTTAAATGAGAAGATGAACAGAGATAAGATAGTAAAGGAATGGGCTCCAGTGAGTAAATTATGGAAAGATAATTGGAAGGACAATTTTATTGTATGAGGATTTAGTAGTTATGATAAAGTTATGATAAAGATAATATGTATTATATCTTAAATACATTTGGTTAATTATTTTTATAGTTTGGGAGGATAAGGATGATGAATATAAGTAAGTAGTGTTAAGAGTTTATTAAATATTATTGATAGATAGATCAATATTAAATGTATAGACAAATATTAAATCTACTCTCAGAGTATATATAGTTTATTTTATGTATAGAGTTGTGATTTTGTTTAGATGGATATGTTATTATTAATATTGTGTAATTTATGTCTGTTCCTTTTGTTCTGATTGTTTGTATAACTTGCTAATTTAATAAAAATTTAAAGTTAAAAAAAAAATGGAAATGCTATGTACCAACGTGTAAAATAGCTGAAAAAGGCAGTACAAGGCATAACAATGTTAAGAGATATTGGAAATGAAATTGAGATCAGTTTGGAAGATTCAAGAAATAATTCATGTGAAATAGCAATAATAAATGTTTGTTTTAATTGTGAAAAAAGAAAAAGAAAAACAAAACATGGACGATATCGGAAGACCAAAAAAAGCTTACTGAACAAATAAATTACAACGCTAGAGGTCTCAGAAGTTAAAAAAAAACCTCCAAAGAAGGAGACTCGACCACACTCCGAGGCAGCAGATTCCACTGCTGGACAGCCCTGACCGCCAGGAAGTTCTTCCTCAGTTTTGTTGGGAAAATTCCAGCATTCTCTCTCCCCCCATCTTGTTCTTAGAGCAGGTGGGCGTAGCTAGCGTAGGGCTACCTTTCTCTTTTGCATGCCAGAGCTCCACCATTTGCCCTTCTGTCATTTAATTGCATGATCAGAAATACCTTTGGTGTTCAAGTGATCAGATCATGTGACCCAGGACAGTTGCTTGGGTCATCGGCCTTATAAAAGAAAGAGACCCCCCTCTCTTCTCCTTCTTCTCCTCCATTTTTTTGCTTCCTCTTCCCCCTCTCCGACCATGCTTCACATCTCCATCAGAAGATGGTGAGTTAAGACCGAAGCTACTACTATTCATCCGCTAGTTAGGCTGTAGGCTCTCCAATACATATGTAAATATAGAAGCCATTAGTAAACTTTTCTAAGTTTGTAATCTGAAGCTGCCTGCATTTGTTTTATTTCTTCAGTCAGTCTGAGATCAGAAAAGCCATACACAAATTTAGACGTGCTTCTTCTGCCACTCTGCTAAAGGAGGCTGAATCCTGACAGTTTTAGCTTCCATAGAATTTCCCAATAGGGCTAACACCCTGGGAAACTTTTATTTCCAACAAGTTTAAGTGGAATCTCCTTTCCTGCAGCTCGAATCCATTGCTCCCTGTCCTGGTCTCTGGGGCGGCAGAGAACAAGCCCACTCCCTCCTCTACATGGCCTCCCTTCAAACATTTAAACATGGCTATCATGTCCCCTTCTCTTAACCTTCTCTTCTGCAGACTAAACATCCCCAGCTCCTTAAACTGCTCCTTATAAGGCTTCATGGCTTCCAGACCCTTCCCCATTTTGGTCGCCCTCCTCTGGACACCTTCCAGCTTGTCCATATCGTTCTTGAATTGGAGTGCCCAGAACTGGACACAGGATTCCAAATGAGGCTCAAAATAATTACGATTTGATAGGCATCACTGAGATCTGGTGGGATGAGTCTCATGATTGGAATATAGGAATAGAGGGGTATAGCCTATTCTGTAAAAACAGACCAAACAAGAAAGGGGGGGGAGTAGCCGTGTATGTCAAGGATGTTTTCACCTGTGAAGAGATCCAGGACTTGAACCCAGAAAGCCAGGTCGAGAGCATTTGGGTAAGAATTAAGGCAGCGAGAAACAATAAGGATATTCTGGTGGGGGTTTACTACAGACCTCCAACCCAGGCTGAGGACTTGGATGACGCCTTCCTCAACCAAATGACTGCACATTCAAAGAGGAGAGATACAGTAATAATAGGAGATTTCAATTACCCAGATACAAGCTGGCAGTCAAACTCTGCCAAGACAGCAAGGTCCAGCAAGTTTCTTGCTTGTCTTGCAGACAACTTCATGGTCCAGAAGGTGGAAGAGGCCACAAGGGGATCCAATATTCTAAATCTGATCCTGACCAACAGGGATGACCTTGTGAATGAGGTAGAAGTGGTTGGATTTTAAAAAAGCGGACTTCTGTAAACTTAGGGAGCTGCTGGCTGGAATTCCGTGGTCAGGAATAGTGAAAGGGAAAGGAGTTCAGGAGGCACGGGAGTTCCTTAAAAAGGAGATACTGAAGGCACAGTCTAAAACTGTGCCAATAAGGAGGAAAAATGGAAGGCATCTGAACAAACCAGAATGGTTGACTAAAGAACTCTCAGCTGAGATAAGTGTTGAGAGAAACATGTATAGGAAATGGAAGAAGGGGGAAACCACCAAAGAAGAATTTAAGCAAGTAGCCAGGAGATGCAGGGAGGAGGTCAGAAAAGCTAAAGCACAGAACGAACTTAGGCTGGCCAGAGACATTAAAAACAATAAAAAGGGCTTTTTAAAATATGTCCGCAGCAAAAGGAAAAAGAAGGAGACAGTAGGGTTGCTGCGCAGAGAAGATGGCAAATTACTCACAGGGGGAAGAGAAAAGGCAGAACTACTTAACACCTTCTTTGCCTCAGTTTTTCCCCAGAAGGATACAAGCACTCAACCTGGCGGTTGGGGAGCAGGGCAGGACGCAGGGGAAATGAGGCATATAATAGGTAGAGAGGTGGTACAGGAATACCTGGCCACATTGGATGAATTCAGGTCTTCAGGGCTAGATGAATTGCATCCTAGGATATTAAAAGAGCTGGCAGAGGTCATTTCGGAACCGCCTGCTATAATCTTTGAGAAATCTTGGAGGACAGGAGAAGTTCCAGCAGACTGGAAGAGAGCAAATGTTATCCCCATCTTCAAGAAGGGAAAAAAAGAGGACCCAAATAATTATCGCCCGGTCAGCCTGACATCAGTACCCGGAAAGATCCTGGAGCAGATCATTAAGCAGTCAGTTTCTAATCATTTAGAAAGCAACGCGGTAATCACAAGAAGTCAACATGGATTTCTCAAAAATAAGTCTTGCCAGACTAATCTTATCTCTTTTTAGGACAGAGTTACTAGCTTGATAGATGAAGGGAATGCTGTGGATGTAGCATATCTCGATTTCAGTAAGGCCTTCGACAAAGTCCCCCATGACATTCTTGCAAAGAAGCTAGTAAAATGTGGGCTGGACATGGCTACTGTTAGTTGGATTTGTAATTGGTTGACCGACCGAACCCAAAGGGTGATCACGAATGGCTGCTTTTCATCCTGGAGAGAAGTGACTAGTGGGGTGCCACAGGGTTCTGTCCTGGGCCCAGTGCTGTTCAATATTTTTATCAATGACCTGGATGAAGGAATAGAGGGCATGCTCATCAAATTTGCAGATGACACCAAATTGGGAGGGGTTGCTAATACGCCTGAGGACAGGATCAAAATTCAAAATGACCTGGATAGATTGGATTGCTGGGCCGAGGCGAACAAAATGAAATTCAACAGAGAGAAGTGTAAGGTCCTACACTTAGGTAGAAAAAACGGAATACAGAAATATAGGATGGGGGACACGTGGCTGGATAGCAGTACATGTGAAAGGGAT